>JAVQJG010021764.1:0-31142 GCA_036024015.1 Craterocephalus amniculus
TATTTCACAATGTATTAAGGAATATACATATATATATTTTAAAAGTCAAATTTTCTGATAAATGAATAATTTATTGTCTTTTTGTTGATTTATACATATGATTTCTGCAGGGAATGCAGATGTGAAACAAGACAGAAAATGCAGACACAACCCTTGAAGCAACAAAAAACACACTAACAAATAAACCTTTTGTCTCAAAAGCAAAAAAACGAGCCTAAACTATCTTACAGTAGAAAACAAAACCAGCACACAATGAAGCATCACATTTTTTAAATAATTGAATTTTTATCAGCTGAAAAAATGTGCTTTTTTTCTTCTCGAGATAATAAAGGTTGTGTTCTTGTGTTCTGGTTTAAGAGACATATTTTATTTTCTGTTTTATGAAACACTTCTGTGAACATACTTCTGTGCTGATGATGTTGTAATGCATATTCATACACAGAGATTAAAACTGGACTTGGAAACAAAGGATCGCTCAGTGGCAAATCCATCATAAAAATACTTGGTATACAAACCAAGATGCTTTACCATTCAACTGTATAACAAATAGATTCTAATGATATTAGTAATTTGAGCTTTAGGTGACACAAAAACAACAAAGCAGTTCTCTTTTCATTGCGTGGGTTCATTAAAGTTTGTTTTACATCCAATATTTGTAGGGATTTGAAAAATCATCTGTTTATTTATTTATAGCTACTGAAGATTTCACTGCCATCATATATAGATGTGATAAAAGAAAGAGCAACTGTTTGCTTTCTTTTGTTTGTTCAATGCATGCTCTTGTTGTGAATTATTAAATCGTATCAATGTTGCTCTGTTTTTTAATGGTGCTTACAGTACATGTGTAGGGATGGTACCATGTTAAGCATGCTAGGCTGGTAAAATATTTAAGAAATAGAAAATTAAATTGTAAATGATTTTCATAGACAGAAAAGAGTTGTTGTTTTTTAGGCAGGTGAGTTTATTTAATAGAGCCAATTACCTCAATATCTGCTAGTTTCGTTGAGCTAAACTACCTTGCTGCTACCTGCAGTCCCATTTTATGTAACCTAATTATTATACGAAAATCAAAAATCTTTTCATTCTGCTTTTCTGATAGCAGATAAAGATATATTTGTCTTTTAGTACAGGAAAGTGGATATTTGAAATGGTGTGTTGGTTTTATTATAGATACAAATATTTTTAATAGAGATTCTTTAACATTTAAAACAAAGTTTCATCAGTAAGAATAAACAAAAGAAAACAAAACAAGGCCATCAACTCATTTACTGCTGTGCGCTGTTAGATGTCCTTTGCATGTTCATATTATCATTCTTTTTCAGTAGCACAGACACAGGGATTGCAGCAGCTTGAGGCCCCAGGGCGACTCACAAGTGTGTCACTGAAATAGTAGAGGAAGTGCGTAAACAGTACATTGTGTCCACTCAAAGCCTTTTGTAAGGACCTAAAAGCCTCACATAAGAATTTATGGTAAAATTATACATGGAACCTATCTCCATCCTCTAAAGAACATCATGCTTATTTAATAAAAGAAAGAGCAAACAAATGACATCTGACAAAGCTGCAGAAAAGAAACTGGATCTCTTTTAAGACTTTGTTTTGGAGCTGCTTAACTCAAAGCTCAAAGTGGCACTTTTTCTTTTATGTGCATGTTCTTGTCAAGAGACGCATTGTGTGAAGCAAGTTGTGAAGCAATCAGCTGGGCCGCTGCTGAGTACCTTCTCTTCAAACAGGAAGCTTTTACGCCACATGGCTATTCATTCAAAGAGGCAAAACCTGCTAAATCAACACAACTGTCTCATGTTTCCCATTGACAAGATGTTTTCATGGCAGGAAGTCCTTCTGTCGATACCTGACATGTTGAGTGAGTCATTCTTTGTTTTGTGTTCGGCTCTTAGAAGGCACCAAGATGGACTGGATTAAAAGTTCCTTAGCATTATTCTTTTGTGCGAATATACAAGCTGTTTAATGTTTTCGACTTTGAGGCAAAAATAAAGCTTCTGGAAAATAAATCTTGCTGAGAGTGTTAGATAAACTAATCAGAGATTTTAGATGGGTCTACATCACGAGAAGAAAGTGAAACCTCAAATGCACTGATTGTCTGAAAACGTTCATGTCAACAGAAAAACCATTAAAACTGATTTGACGACTGACACACACAGACTGCAAAGCAGACACACAATGCACTCATTCCCAGTTATGAATAAAGACTGACGAGTGGTAAAATTAATCAGAAATGCCGATGAAGGCTACAGCCTCAGCGTACTTTTCAGCAAAAACTCTTTGGAAAAAGGCATAAGCGATTACTGGCTTGTGTGCCTTCATCATCTTTAGTGGGAGACAGACGGAAAAATGTCATCAGTCATAGTGAGAATTAAGTTATGCTAATGCATTTCTAATTTTTGGTGGCAAATTAAATTTTAGAAATAAGTGGAAAAGTCCATGGTGCATCAACCAGAAAACAGAGGTACAGCTTATACCTGATCATTTAGGAGTTTTTCCTAAAGCCTAACTAGTTTCTGATTCACCATCAAATCCCCCAACAAATGATTACATCATATAGTGTAAATATGGAACAATCCAATACTTTATTTAATCTCTTATCTAGTAACAGTATCTTCAAACTTATTTTTGACTTGATTTGTGGAAAATGCCTATAAAGCAATAAAACCATTTTTCAAATCTCGTATGTAGGCATGTAGCCCAAAACTCCACACTTCCAATGGCTACTAAGATTTCCCATAGAGTGTAAGACTGTAATCGGCTTCTTGTGTTTTATCAGACTAGTTTCTGATGCTGGAAGAAGTGATTGATAATGACAAATTCCATCAAAGAAGGAGAAAAAATAGGCAGCTTTCTTTTCACTGACATAAAGAACAAAGACAAACTAACCAAGTGAAATGCTTAAAGTTTGATGACATTCAAATGGGAGGAGGCTTCTTTTACACTTGGACTCATCACTTTCCCAGAAAAATTGGAAGGAAGTTTTCCGGACGGGCCATGACATTTTTCCCATCCTAAACCATTCTGTTTCAAAGCTTAAACCAAACCAGACAATGAGTGGAAGCAAACTGTGCCTGAATGTCAGACATTGCCTGATATGGATGTTTTTTTTTTAAACTGTTGAAACTACTTTCACAGGTTTTTCCTTATTTGTACTGAAAAAATGTCCTCGTTAACCTGCTGATGTTCATCTGAGGTAATTCGCACATACTCAACTGCGGTGACTCAGACTGTATTATCCGTGCTAACGCATCAAGCCGGGTGTCGCAAAACCAGCGAAGTGTCGACAGCTACATTGTTTAAAGCTTAGCACACAGTCTCTGTTAAAGCTAGACTTGATAGCGAGATTTCCTCTAAGCCTCATCCCTCCCTAATACTCCGATAAAAACCATTTCCATAATCAATGTGTTAGCACATTTCACACAAAGGGGGCGTAAATAGGACGAGATCTGAAGGCATGTGATTGGTTCTTTCCATTCGGACCAAATGGCAGGGATTGGCCAGTTTTTGAAGGGCTGCAGCTCTCACACAGGTCCGATTTTTTTCGTTACTTTTTGTGAATACCTAATATACTGACTACTCTCAGGATGAAAGGACCATTTCATCCAGTAAAGCAAAAAAAGTCCCTGAACAGGATTACCAACTATAGCTGATGTCTGATTGACAGACATATTGCTTTTGCTTTCAGAACCATAAAATGTCACACAGCTCTGGGGAAAGCAGATGAGGACAAATGGTCTGATGACTACGATACAGTAACTCCTTCATGCTTTTAGAAGCCATCTATTTTTCCCTTAGGCTGAAATACTTTGAATAGATCCAGCCCTTATGTTTTGTTTCTTTTTCAGTCCCAAGTGTTGCTTTAAATGACATGTTTTCCGAATAAAACGTACTAGCACTGCACCACTGGGCTCACCCAGGTTTGAGTACTGAAACCTGCTGCTGCAGAAAACTGCTGCCTCTGAGGCAGCTAATAGGTTGAGACTTGTCATGGCATCTAGCCACAAGACTTTTGGAGAATTAGTTACCAGTGGCTGTTTCTGAGGATAACTTAGTTTGTTTGCATTTGTGCATGGATCAGCCTTTTGGAGCTGGAGTGGCAAGTTACAGTTGAATCTAATTAATGGCTCTGCATATGTATTTGTGGCAGATTAGGATACATTTTGAGAGTTGAGGCGTCCCACGGGCTCACAGATACATACTCTTTTTGGTGAAACAGTGTAAAATGTAGAACTTTGGACTCAATTAAAAATCCTCCGATGACCCCTGGTGCCGAAGGATAATGGAGTTGCTAAATCAAGCGCCGCTGCAGCTACCTGCATACAGTATGTTCCTCCGGGCATACAATCAAATCACTTTGCTTCTCTTTCTCCGCTTTTACATTTGTTCTCTTCATTTTCTGCTTTTGGAAAAGATGCATTTTAAAAAACGCTACTTTTCAACCGCTAATCACACCTTCATTTTAATTGGCTTTGGTGGCAACGAAAGGTAAAGCGGAAAATTTTAACCGTGCAAGCATCGGAACTGAGATATTTGGCGAGGCATGTTGTGCAGTGCGCTGCAGTTAAAGCAGCTTCGGAAACACATCCAATGCTCATAGGCCAAGTTTTTCTGTCTTTGCTAAGAATTTTCCTGAGGATAGTTTGATTAAACTTACTCCCGTATGTAGGTGAACATTTCTCTACAAAACCCAATCTAATTTGTACATTCAGGTAGACTCTCTGGCATTTCAACACTGTGGGCTTTTAATGCCAGCAGGTTTAGGCAAAGAAAATCCTGCCTGGTGCTGCTTCACAGTTTGAATTCATCCACTGCCCTTCGGTAATCTTGTGCTGAGTTGAAGACAGTCTCGGTGCCAGAAAGAGCCGACGGTACAGCCTGGACCTGGTGGCTCCGCTGATGAGGATTGTTTCTGACAAAGGGTCATTGGCTCTGCATGACGACAGACATGCCTGCACGCGCTGATGGGCTGCCTCCTCTGGCACAGTGTGTCTAAATGTAGACTGGCACCGACACTAATGTACACTGATAAAGCTGTAAGAGTCAATAGTCAGGGAAGAGAGAGTGGGGGTGGGAGACGCTGGATTCTTAATTTACCCCATTTGTCCCATTTGTCAGATGCTGGACCTCTCTGGTAACAGAGCTGATGAATCATTCTGAATGTAGACCGGAGAGCTCTTTGTACAGTCTGCGGTTTGGTGATGTTTAAACAGAAGACAGCTCACTTCACGGCAAACCTAATATCAGGGAGGATACGAAAATTTTCATTTTTAAATTACATAATGATGCTGAATGGGATTTAACTCATCCTGTGTTGCATTTATCTCCCAGTGAGAGCAGCAGATCAGGCAGGATGATCTTCAAGGATACCCACTAAGATCTGGGTTTAGCTTGAGAAATGCATTTATAGATACAGATTACAATCACCAAAAAAATTAGTTTTCATACCCTACATTAAAGGTTTATTTGTTATTTTTTAATGCGAGTCATGAATGCATCTTAAAATAATAATAAAAAAGAAACAGGTTATACGTAACTGGGTCACATTATGCCTATGTATGTGCCTCCAGTACATAACCTGTCTGTGTGTGACTGAGCATTTCGTCAGAAACGTCAATCACAATCTGTTTTATCTTCACTATCTTATATTCAAAGGGATTTTTAATTTTAGGTTCTCAGGAAATGTCAGAAAGCTGATCATCTCAACGTTGCTTTTGACAAACAAATTTCAGAAGCCTTTTACCACTGAAACACGCAGCATTGTGCAAATTCGGCAGTCATGCACACAAACTGTAATTCAAGCACTCTCATGTGTCTAAGGTCACCCAGGCTGAGTAACGAAAAAAATCGGTCAACAAAGGGAAGGCTCCCTCTGTGCTTCTCTTAAACCCACACACACTAGTTCTTTAACGCTCTGTAAAAGGGTCAGAATATTCCCAGCAGGTCTTTGTAGATGATGGTTGTCAGCACTTTTCTCAGCAGAGGGTTTAGGCCTTTCGTTCTGCTCTGGGATGGCTGAGTTTAATTGGAGAATGCTAATGCGCAGTTGGATAGCAGAGCTGCTCATGCCATGACTGGATCTGAAAATGGGAGGGCTTGAAAGCCAAGCTGGTGTGTGAATGAGTGTGTGTGTGTGTCCCCAGCAGTGACTGCAGACATCCCTCTAGATGCCAATTTTTTTTTCTATGGGATCCAAGCAGTTTGTGAGCTGTCTCATTTACAAAATAACAGGCAATAATAATTTCAGCAGATTGATCCAGGGTTAATCCAAATAATTGCCAATTCATTATAATTTCACATTTTCTGGAAATAGCATTGACTTGTTGTGTCTTTCAGCAGGGAGTAAACTCCATGCCCAATCGATCAGGTTATACTGTAAGCAAAACGTTTTATAAAACAAAGCCAAAAGAGCTTTGAGCAAACATTCAGGACAATGGAAAAAAATTGGAAAATGTGCTTGTACTTTGCTGTGTGATTGCAAACGCTTACAGAGGCCACCGAGGAAATATATGAATTAGAAAAAGCGGCATGTGTATAGAGCTGAGTTTGGAGGCGACTGTCAGCAGGTGATTTGTGTTTTATGGCTTATTTTACTATTTAGTCATCTGCTTAGTTGTGACAGCTTCATATGTAGGAAGAAGCTGTGCAGTGATCCATGTTTATGAGAGTCCCTGCTTGACAAAAAGCCTGCAGAAAAAGAAGAGAGATGCAATGTCCAAAAGTTATTGGTTGGCTGGGATTTTTATGTCACATCATATATCTCATGTTCTAAAGGAGTAATGGAAAGCCTTAGGGAAACCTGTTTTAGATCATAGTTGCACTTTTGCAGCAGTAGAAACTGGATATATGCTAATGGTTTGGTTGACACGTAGAAGTGTTTGTGTTTTTGAAGCTATTTGTCAAGGTTAAGCGGGGTAATGTATGGTAAAGGTTATGATTCCCAGTGGATTATTATCAGATTGTTAAAGTTTTAGCAGCCTTTGATTCAGTTTTTGTTCTAGGTTTGGAGTGGTTTAAAGCTATTAGCGCTCTTTTAAGCTCTCCCTCTCTGGTGCATCCCAGGAGAGATGTATAACTCTCCGGGGACCTGGGTTAAGTCCCAGCAGCAGTGTCTTTGATTTAGAAGAAGGTGGGGGGAGGGATGATGTCATTGTTTCTGAACGAACCCACCGACCGGCCAGTTCAGCCTGTGAACTGAAAATGATCCTATCCGGCTGCAACGCTTCGATTAGAGGTGACAAGATACAGATAGACTTAACGGGGGGGTTGGAGGGATAGTGGTGTACACCACAAAATGAGAAAGGAGGCAAAACAAAATAAGAAGTATTGATGCTACGTATGAATGTCTGACTTTACGGATTACTCTGTGACAAAGGTACTGAAAAGCGAAAAACAAAAAAACAAATGAAAAGCAACATTTAAGGTGCTATGATTAAAAAAACAAACGAACAAAAAAACAATCTGGGATCTGCGCATATAGTCTGAGTGAATTTTGATCGCCCAGTGCCATGCAGCAGTGAAGAATGAAAGCAGCTCAGTGTTGAGGACAGTTCCCGGCAGTGGAAAGAACAGCGTGAACGGGGTCTGAAATGTGAATTTCACTGCTTTGGTTATGGCAGGAGTGTCTTTCTAATTATGTGTCTTGTGTTTTGAATGGCAATCGAAGTGAAACTTGTCAGGTTTAGTCGCACTGCTTCTTGCCTGAGGAGACATACACAGCGCACTGAGAGTCAAAATGCAGAAACTAGAGTTGGAAACGACAGTAGTCGTCTTGGAATAGCCTACCTTTGATCAGATGACCAGAGAAAACACCACAAGTGAGGGTAGAGATATCTGTAGCAGGTCGACTGATGACTATATTGGAGTTTTGTTTGGAATGCCATCAATACTCAGGAAAGATTTACTCTATAAAAAAGTCTTATTTTTTCCTTCTAATACTTGATCAATCAACTGACAAGCAATAAATTAGCATTATTTATTTTCACATATTTGGAAGTAAAAGGCATATTAACTGTTTTTCTGATGAACGATAACTCCAACATTGCACAATGATTGAACACAGTTTTTTGTGGTTTGGAAGGAAATTACCAATTTTAAAACAACTTCAAGCATTGATATTGGAAACTTATGTGGTAGTCTAAACTTTCATGGGTAACACAATGGTCAGGCAGAGTTTCTACAATAGCAGCTAATGTTATGTTACGTAGCATCCTTGAATGGACACCACATGACCTTTTGAAACCTCTAGTCAACATGTAAAATGTATGATGGTGATCTGATGTCTGCCTGACAGCAGAAGTATAAACACATCCATTACAGTAACACGTTTTTATTATGGACAATCCCAATGTAACCTCAAGGTGTACACAGTAAGAACAGGTAGAAATAAGAAGGAAAAAAAAGCATATAGTATTTCTAAAAGCCATGAACAATCTGTTTATCCAATAAAAACAAAATTAAAAAAGGAGGATATTAGAAAAAAGAAAACAATGCATAAACAAGCTGTAGTGACAGAACAAAGCACTTTTTTCTTGTTACAGCCTTCAACACTAGTAAGGTAATTGGGTTTTTTAGACAACAATAAGAATATTCAATGAGAAAACGTTTCAATATGTGACTTACACAGCAGAGTCTACTGAATATACAGCAGATCTTAAACAGATACACCAGTTATTTTAATACAGCTGATAATTTCCCTTTCTTTTGTCAGAATCTGAATACAAACTGACCTCAAAGCTGCAAAGTAGTGCAGCTAAAACACACCCTACTGATCAATGAGTAAAAAGCCCCTTTTCTATCCAGTCCATTGAGTTTCCCATGCAAATACTCTGTGTCCATTAACCATTCAATCACTGTAGTGTAATGAGATAATGTTGGCTGTGTGTGTATGCTCCTGAAGTCATTTGGATCGATCCTCTCCTCCCTCCCTCCCTCCCCTCTCACTTCTTGGCTTATTTTAGGCTCAACAATTCACAGTAGCTCAAAAGGCTTCTGCATGGCAAGGCATCTCACAAATTTAAGCATCTTATCCAGAGTTTAATGTACAAAATAAAAGTGACTCCAGGAAGAAACTCTAAAATCAAATGGCAGTGTGATTCACAAACCTGCATTAAAGCTGTAAACACTTCTAATACAATACTTTTCTGAACTTAACAGCCCTATTAAGCATGAAAGCACATATGGAATAAAAAGATAAACTAAAACAAAATCAAAAAAGGCTAAACCATAGTGAACACAGATCATTATTTTAAAATGCTTTTATCCTATCAGTATTGCAATCTTCTATGCTATGATATCACAATTTGTTTTTTTCTGATCCCACACTGTGGAGTAACATCACATCCAGTACAAGGTGCTTTGACAAAGCTGCTTTTGAATTTATGAAGAGCATGTTTTTATATACAAATCCAACCATATTTCATCCAAGAGGTCTTTGACAGAAAAAAATGTGGTAGAATCCCAACTCACGGCTCTGTAAAGTGGAGAAAAAATTAGATGGCCATGCATGTTAAAAGCCTGTGTGCCATCAAAGCCCCTTGGGCTACAAAGGCCTCTTTTAGCAAATGGATGGCAACAGCTGCAAACTCTGGGCTGCTCTTAATGCGCACAGTGCAGATGTCTGCACTTGAGTCCCACAGTCTGAGAAAGATCCCTCTGACTCTACACTGGGCCTCTCTCATCATATCATTGCAGCTTCATTAAGCTCTGAACTCAGTATCAACATCTGCCTCACAGTCTTTGCTCTCCAATTAAAAGCAAAAAAAATGATTAAAAAACACCAACAGCCACAGTGACAACTGTCATAAGCTGTAGATGGGGCCTTTTGTGACAGTGCTTTGTCTATTAGCAACTTTCCCAGAATAATTGTGATTTTTTTGTATTAGTTAACGGTAAATATTGTGTTTGGGTTCAACAAAAGGTGTGCACAACGGAGGCAGATAAGAACACACTCCTCATCCTTTTACGGCTCTGTCTAATAGCTGGATGCTTCAGGGATCAGATGTATAAAACTTTAGTTTCATAACTAAAATTTGGAAAAATGTTACATTTTATCACCAGATGTATAAAACTGTGTGGATATACGATTCTGTTTTAATTGTATGCATGTCTACCGTCTTTGTAAACGGATGGTTGCAAATAGTCCTTTTTTTCTGTCATATCTACTGTATCTGCACCACAGTTGGTTGTGGACCTAAAATCAATAGTAAAGAAATGCAACTTCACCAAAATGTGACATCAGTAAAGAAGAGAAAGTTTAATCTGTTTTATTGATGGTCTCAGTTCATTCCTGGAATCACAAAACTGCAGAATGGGAATGAGTAAAAGCAACAATCTGAGAGTATACTCAGAACAAAAGACCCTGCAGAGACTGAAAATAAATCATTGGATTATGAACCAAACAAAAGGTGCATTAGAATCAAGTCTGTTATATCTCCTGATGAACCCATAGTCTACAGATGCAGGCTGGCATGAAGATGATCAGAAGCGAGACACAGATGTATAGATGGTGCATGGTATGTTGGCTAAAACAACACACAAGCCATCTATCTTGCTGTTACAGAAAATCTGAATAACTTGTTCTCTTCTTAAAGTTGCGTTGGTGAGCTCTTTTAAATGTTACATGAGCCATCTTTATGGAACAGATGTATGCATTTGTAACAACACCCACAATTAGTGTGGATAAATAGAAATGTTTTTTTAGGTTATTTTCTAGTGTTTTTTTCTGAAATGAGGCTTAAATTACTTAATGCTGAAGAAGAAAATAATACCTGTGTTTTGTGCAGAAAAAAAGGCATATGCACGGTTTTACTGTGTTCACTTAATGTATACATCTGGGTCCTCGTGTGTGATGGGGGGGGGGGGTCAAGACGTCGGGCAAACAACAGAAAAGAATCCAACTATGTGCCTGTATGACTCGACAATGATACATTACTGATCAAAGCTACTGGAAAAAGGCTGCAATTACTGAAATCAATACCCACCGATAAGAGACGTGTTGCAGACATGATCCATATTCAATCAGATAACACGTGTATCCAATCAGTAAACTGGGACAGAACATTGTTGACTATTGAACTCATTTAATGCTTAAAACAAATACAAGTTACTTCACCGGGTCATCACAATTGAACAAGAGAATTTTTTTGTTGTTTTTTTTTCTTTTTCTTATGTATTTGTAACACCCTCAGAAATATACATTCACATGGCTGCATACAAACAATTTCTCTCTTTTGAGTTTTTCAGTTACACCTAATTGACAAACTGTATGTGACACCCCCTTAGACAATGAAGCCACTACCGGCACGTTAAAAAGGGTCTAGAGGAGCAGATTGAGGCGGTGCTTTGGACAAAGCTATGCATCAACTTCATCTATCCATCATCAAGGCTCCATTTTTGCATTCAAAATAGGTATATTTTGCATTACAAGTTCCCTACACAGATTTCCGTAAATAAATCCAGACTATAATCTCAACCTTATGTACAATATTTACAATGGAATGTTGAACATACTGAATACAAAAAGTAGATTAGGATGGAATGAAGTTACAGTCAGTATTAAAAAATCAAAAGTGATTACACCCAAACGACATGGAAACAATGTTGAAATCTACCAGGATCCAGAACGCTGAGTCCAAACTGAAAGGTTTTCTATCTCCAACATGTCTGAGAAGCACGTGTGGCAGTGGATTCATAGTGGATGAGGCAATATGTTAAATGAAAGCGGACACTTGTGCTTTCAAAATGGTGTAATGGTGATTCATTTGGATGCTTTTCAACTGGATTAGCGATTCAATTGTGCTTAAGAAAGTCAGCAATGTGCAACTAAATAGCAAAACTTAGATCTCTTTAGGATTCTAACTATCCCACATTGAGTGCTCTGTTCATATTACTCTAAAATAGTTTTATTTTAAGATCAAGTATAGATGCAGTGTTAGTATAGTGGAGATGGGATCGATATCCATTACACCCACTCAAATACACTGCAAGTAAACAACCATCAGGTGGCTGAAATGTAAAAGGTTTGCAGTCCATGTCATGTTTCAGTATCATTTATGAAGTCATCCTGGGCATGAAGAGCTTAAACGATGAGGAGGTGACTACACAGACTACCTCATGATTCATAACTTTGATAGGCACTGAATGCAAGAACAAAAGGTAAAAATCCTGCTTTTCTTAATTTTTCTGTGGTGCAAAGCATCTGGAGCTGGAAAGTTAGAGCAAAGCAGCCCCCCCTCGCCATGCAAGTGGTCACAAACTAAAGGCTGTAAAACTGTAAAATTGCTTCAGCACAGCGACAGTAGTGACCCTGTCGATACTGTCGCTGAGTGAACCACTCAGCAACACAGAAATAAGGCCATTGAAAATGAAACAAACTGAGCCGAAGTTTACAGAATATGGAAGAAAACAGAAATGAGATCAACAAACGTTTCATAAGAAGATGATTTTAAATGCCAATTTGATTTTAATATACAATAAAGTTGAGGCTCATGATTAACATGCTCATCTAGAAGCATAGAGTAGACAAGCATGGACTGTAGAACATTCACATCTGTGAGATCTGCTCGCAGAGATGCATTTTTTAATGACGTAATCTCTATATATGCTTATTTATATACTTTTTATGTTAACTGCAATGTTGTTGCTATGTACCGTGTGCCAATGGACTCGTACCTCTGCGAGTACTGACGACACAGGCAAAGTGTCGTCTTTTGAGCTGCAAATGAGGACAAACACACCGGAATTGATAAAAAAAAAAGAGCATCATATGCACTTCCACTCCCACACTCACAAAAACATGCATAAAATAAGGCTTAATACAGTATTTATATTGTTCCGAGCCCGTCAGATATGCTGTGTGCATTCACAGATTTACCGCAATGCTTCTCTTATCTCCAATTTCACATTGAGCTTTTTCCTTTTTTCTCTATTTTGTTTTGTTTGTTTGAAGCAAATACATTTTTCTGATTGTGTAATGGACCCCAGTGCTGAGGAGAGAAACAAGTCATTTGCTACGCTAGCATCCACTGGCACTTGTTTACAACAATTTTAAAAACAAATATCTATATATAATATTTATATAATGGCTGCAGACAGGATGTATGTGTTGTGTCCGTATTTGAAGATTCAGAAAAGACAGCAATTCATTACCTTAAAAATCACCCCCAAAAAGTAACTAGAATTCATTTAGAAAATAAAAAAACAAAATGGAATAAAAACATGATGAAAGCAGCCGGTGACTTTTAAGACAACAGCACAGCCACCGTTACATTTTCAATTCCCTTTAACTTGTGAAAACATTTTCTTTGTTAGTAGAAATAAAAAGCCTCCGTTGGCATTTCCCTCCTAATCATGTCCTTTGTGTCTATGGATGACTCCTCCTGGAAAACGCTGTTGATGTAAAGCCAGTTCATCAGCACGGTCACAACTGGAGAGACAGAGTCATTGCTGGAGAAACTCCTCAGACACTTTTCCGCCGACATCCGTTTGATAAAAAGGGGTCAGAACAAAACATACTCATGACATCTTGACACACAAAAATAAAGGGAAAACCCGCACATTTTCATCATAGTGGTATGATCTGGAGCGTACACACAGGTCAGACTGTTCAAGTCAGGTGACAATCATGACATTTCAAAGCTGCATTAAGAGATCTCCTTTTGAGATTTGACATAATTATGATGCACCCACTGAAAAGTAGAAATCGTTGTTTATGATACAACTGCTGCCCTTCCTCTCCTCTGCTGTTCCGCCTCACTGATAAGGGCACTGTTTTGACATGAGTAAAAAATTGAAAACACTGGATATTTATCGTTACTGCCACATCCACATGGCTAAGTAGACCGACTCCCTCTTGCTATAGAACAAATCAAGCACATAGACAGAAGGGGGTCAAGGAATACTAAGCATGTCTTTGGAAAAAAGCAATAACCAATCTGCTGTTAATGCTGTAAATATATAAAAATAAGTAATTCTATGGACGCCAACTCCACTTAAACCAGGTTAAATGACACATTATGTTTGGTTGTTTTTTTTTTCTTTTCTGTTATTTTCCATCATTTCTCTGAAACATTTGACCCAAAAGAAAATCTACAAACACTTTGAACTCCACCTGTAATTTCAAACACGTAACTCTTAATTCTCTGGTCACATAAAAAATCATACAAAAAGAGATTATAAAAAAAAACAAAAAAGAAAAGCAAAACTGCAATGCTGATGGAAAAAAAAAATAATAAATCGTACATCCAGTGTAGGACTTTCACAAATGTGCTCAGCAAAACCTCTACCTACTGTCTTTTTTTCACCTCTTTTTTTATACATTTATTACATTTACAACATGAAAAAATACACAAAAAAGAAGAATACACCTGTATTAACCAATGACCGTCCTGGCCTTGCACATCAGCCATGAGTCCATTTACATACCTTACTTTGTATTCTTTGCCCATTCACCATTGCTGAGAAGTTGATATTTCTTGCACTTTAAATTGACAATTGATTTTTTAATTGAGATTAGCTGGATGGGGTCTGATGTAGGGGGGAGTGAGGGGGGGTGGGGACTGTGTGATGTATGGGAGGAAGGGGAGGATGGAAGTGGAGGGTGAAGTGGAATGTGCGTGAGGGACAAAAGCTTGTTTGGTTTGGTTGTTGCATGCCTCTACACATACCACTCTTTCTTAGAAATGACAGAGCCGTCGGTTTGAGAGATCATATCATCGGCTATTTCAGTTTCGGGGTCGTACTGGAAAGCCAGAGTCCGTTCGTCGTATTCTCGGCTTTCTCCTTCGTCCACAGTGAAATAGGGCCTCTTCAGGTCCTCTGACTCGGCATCAAAATTACGCTCGCTCGCCTCAAACCCTCCAGTGCTGCCGATCTGGGTGGGCTTCTTCTCATCGTCTGAGTCGTCGGGGTACTGCAGGTTCTTCGGGATGGGGGGGTGGGGCGGCAGGCCGCCCGCCTTGCTGTACCCGTTCCCAAACACATGCTTCTTGGTGCTGTAGTCACCCTTGAAGGTGCGCTGACGGCGGCGCAGGAATACGAAGAGCAGTATGGCCGCCACGCCCAACAGGGCAACTCCCCCCACAGCACCCCCGATGGCGGCACCTGCATTGTGCTGCTCCTGCGGGATCCCACGGCCCCCAGGTGGCGGGTTGTTAGGGAATTCTGGGTAGGAAAAGACAGATGGAAGGGAGTGTGTCAGTGCTCTGGTGGGAGGAGGTGCATTTGTGCAGGTGCATTTTTTTTTTTTTTTGGGAAAGATGATGTAAGGGAGACAAGGATGGAAAAGCAAAGGGGAAAGGAAGGACCCTCACTCCCACGGCAAAACCCCACCCGACCCCACAGGAGCTCTCGCTGACAACGCGGCGAGGCGCCCTCACTGACAGCCACATGCAGTTTGAGACATGAACAAATGAGACAGTCAGCACACAACGTAATCAGAGAAGAAATGACTGAAGACATTAAAGTGAATGATGTTTGTCAGCATGCATTAGCCATCATTTCATCTGCGTTTGGGAGGCAGAGAAAAATGAAGTGAATCGATGAGAAAGCAGCGGAGGAAGCGCAGAAAGCGGCTTCTGCATTAATAAATTGAACTTTGGGAGTTTCGTTCACAGTAAACACATGGAATGACGGGCTGCGGCACAGTCCGGCATAAAATAGTACAACAAGACATCTTCATCATCGGCGGAGAGGTAATGAAATGAAAGAGCACTGCCAGGGATGATTATCAGCAGCCAAGCATACACAGCCACATCGCATCCAGAGGGCTGATAAACATGAAGCAGCACCGCACAGCAAAAAGATAGCAAACGCTTCAAAGGGCAAAATATATATTATTCAGAAAAGGCAGAGGAGAAGAGAGAGAAACTATCAAAGACGTCACACAGCGGGCTGATCCAGAACTAAGGGAACAGAACTAATGCACTGTTAGAGACAATAACTAAGATGCCAGGGTTTGAAAGCGGCAAACACAACAGCGCAGCATCACATCAGGGGATGAACTGAGCCAGTCCACCACTTTAGATAAAACACAGTTGAGCTATTTACTGTACAAACAAACTACAGTACATGTGTGTCATCACTTATCCAAGAACCGTGCAAAGGTCCCTCATGAAAAGAAACAGGAGAGATTTTTATCTGAAATGTGATCAAAGCTTTCAACGCAGATGGGCCATGTTTGGTTAACTTGCATAGAAAAGGTACGTGTCATTTCACAGGTGAAGGCTAAAGAAGTGGGGGGCAAAAACAAACAAAGCCTCCGCTCCACACAGGATGCAGGCGGAGACTGAAAAAAGGAACAGTAAAGAGGAAAAAGAGGAGTCTTATGTTCACGCAGAGGAAACTAGAGATTTGTTTCATTCGCGACAAGACGAGACAAATCAAAAAAGATTAAAGAGATTTACTGCGTTTCGCTGCGATAACTTCTGCCTTGTTTTGATATCTACTGTTGCACTACTTTATTTCCAGCCAATTATATGACATGCTAACACTGAACACATGTTCATCTGGATTCTAATGAACAGAAGCACTGACTTAGTGAGGGAGCCGATTGGTTAACATCATGATGCCGTAAATGCTGCTCATGTCAGATTGGTTCGGCTTGAAGCAGGGGTGAGGGGAAAAGAGAGCTGATAAGAAGTTTGAACAATTGCAGTAGCTCATGTCTGCTGCAGCTGGGCGAGTCAAACTGAACCTCCAACGGACTAATTTCTAACATAAGCAGAAAATCTATTCAAATGATCACCCTTCAAGTGTTGAATCAAATCCATTTAAACTCCACAAGGACTGCTCTTTAGTAGAAACGATGAATCCTTGAGCATAACTCAGGTATAAAAGGATGGTAGTGGGTGAAGTTAAGAAGCTACTGAAGCCTTCCTTGCCGCTTTAATCACAATGGCGCTCTATCAGTCCACAGGAAAGACTTCCCAAACGCAGTCGCTCTCCTCAGCTGCTCTTCCTCCTCCGCCTTTCTCCCGACTGCAAAGCTCTCCAATTTCTAAAGCGGTGCCGGGCACAGTCTCAAATATCAGCTCAGGTTTTAATCTGACCACCTAATGGGATTATTCAGACACAGGCCTTCATTACACACATCAATGAGAGAGCGGAGCCAGGTCACCCCTGCTAGAGAACACATCCTCCCACCAAGTCCAAAGAGGGGCGAAAATCCAGATGATTGAAAGAGCGCAGAGAAAAGGGAAAACATTCTGCTGTAATCCCGTCCTCTAGCCTTCACTGCCCTCCTCTGCTAGGATCTGTTTTTACTCTCATAAATCCCCTATTTCAATCTTAATTAGGCAGATCCCCCCCCCCACTTTTAAGGTTGCCAACGTGCCATATTTACCGCCATTTAAAGTGGTGGAAGATGCAGGAGCCGGCCATTAAAAGCACAAAACAGAAGCAGTTAAAGATGACACAGTGAACCCTCAGAGGCGCTTTCTGTCATCTCTATCCCAATAAAGGATCGAGTGATGCCTCTTGACACCCATATTTCAGCCGTGCGAATGCTAACGACTGAGGGATGAGCCGATGTTCTTATAAAATATCAACATGAAAGCCACTGTTAACATTCAGGTATTTTTGTGGCGCTGCCACCCAAGAGGAAACTACAGAACGTATCGTACCAAGAACAACAAATGGAGTTTTTTCTGAAGCAGCCATTGAGATGTTTTACTCAGATGGCTGGGGCGCTGTAATGGAGGGACTTTAAAAGCAGGGAAAGAAACTCAAACACAGCAGGCACTGCTCATCAGATCCCCCTTAGTGCAGCGGAGGAACACTGCTTTTATTCTGCACCTAAAAAAAAAGAGATGTTTTGGCAAAGTGCTGCGCCTGTTCTCAGAGCTATCTAGCACTCCTTTGCTGTTTTTATCCCCCCACAAGGTCACACCACTGGCCTTGTGTGTATGAAGATAACAAAATGTAGGGAAAAAAACAAAACAAAAAACCCCAACGCAGCGGTTTGTCGTGCTCATCCGCTCTGTGGTAGGAGTGAAATTGGAGCTATGGCGCAAATTAATCATATTACAGAAAGAATCATTTAAGGAAACTGCATTTGGAAATGGGGGTTTGGAGGTGTTTGAAAGCATAGAGGAGGGAGGAAGCTTTCCTCTCGAACACCTCTGCTACCAACAACACCTGCCAACAAACAGATAAAGAAGACCTCGGCGGCTCCGATACGGTTCCAAGCAACAAGAGCCAGTGTCTATTAGCATGACTGCGGGAATATGCAGATAGTCGGATAACTTTGACCTGCAATGTCTAAAACGCGCCATTGAGATTAATAGGAGGCAGGATGTGCTATGAAAGGCTATAACTCAATCTAGAGGTGTGATAGATGCATGCAGGTTATGAATAACATGAAATACTGCAGCTATTTTAACGTTGCAACCACTTCGTTTTGCATTGGATTAATCACTCTGCTCTGAGCACTTCCATCTGACGTGATGGAGTGGATGATTTACTACGGCCAAACATTTTAGCGACAAAATCTGTTTCCTTCACAACTGGATGACTGTTCTCCATCCAAAGCTTTTTTATGCGAAACAGATGGGACTCTTTACAAGAGACAAATGGTAAGCAAAAGAAAAAGATATCTTGTAGTGGAAATGATTTGCGGCTCCTGGAAACAACATGAAGCAGACGCAGAGTGAGGGGTTTGTATTTCAGTGCAAGCCGCAGCACAAAACAAACAGTAGGAGATGAAAATGTTCAAAGATACAGAGAAAAGGGAACGTCTGAGGGAGAAGGAGCCTTCAGAGCCACAATGTCCTGCAGGTAACGTTTCTAGGTGTGCTTCAGTCGTGTCTGCACATGAAAAACAAAAAAAAAACAAAAAAAAAAACAAAAGAGACAAGCAAACATTCCTGGGACTTAGCACAATCGCTTGGACGAGGTTATGACAGGGGCTGGGGAAATGAAAGCGGATTTGAGAGTGTGGTGCAGGGAGTGGCGTGCTAATATGATAAATGGAGGAACAAGCAGCAGACAACACGAGATGAAAAGGACGCAGAGGGTTACTTCAAGAAGTTGGGGAGTGGCGACAAGGAAAAAAAAAGATGGAGAGCCTTTGAGAGGTTAGGGGAGTGACAACAGCAAATAAAGAATGGCACAATGAGCGAATGAGGACGGGGACAATCGGAAAAAAGGCGCATTAATTCAGTGATTTCCAGAGATCCTCATTATTCCCCCTGTCTGAATTCGCCAGCAGTGAAGTCAGGGAAATGTAATTCTGCCACGACGGATAAAAGCTCATCACTGACAGGAATTAAACACGCTGCCTTGGGAGTCACGGCTGAGGCAAATCTCTTCTTTACCTTATCGCGGATACCCTTCTTCCGCTTCTACCCTGTTTCTGTTTGTCAACATACATTTACATCTTTCTCTTTTTTTTTTCCTGCTTTCAGCAAATCTACAGAGGTGCAGGCTCCCCCTCATGTGCAGGTAAATGCCACTCAAGACACTAAAACCTAAAGACTGGAAATACAACTTCAATTCCCCTTTTCAGGAGCCGGAGCAGAAGAAGCGCGGGGATGTGCCGGTGGAGATAACGCTGCCAAAAACTGCCATCAAAACACCGGTGACATCATCTGTAGCATACATGTGCAAACGTGCGGCTACTTGCAGGGCCAGCCTGACAGGATGGAAAGAAAAAAAACAGCCTTTTGGGTGAAACTGCACGTAATCTCAGGAGAACGTCTGATTTACATCTCCGGTGATATATATAGCTGAAATAAACCGACACAACAATCTTGACTAAACTGCTATATTAGACCAGAAATCCCACATTGAGCTTGAAAGCACTTAAAATTCTTCTGTTCTGGTGCTCTTTTAGATAATCATTTAGTGCTACAGGGGGTTGTAATAATCACTTTAAATGCACTTTTAATGAGCAATGAATATTTACACCAGCATCTAACACCAATGCTCTTTTAAAAACATGTTTTCCCAAAGTGTGGGATTACTAATGCATTTCACTGTTTCTTCTCAGTCTGCATGTGGCTTTAGAGCTAAGTGGAAAGGCTGTTAGTGGGTCATCAGGCATGGAGCAAACAAATCTGCATGCCAGCACATGTTAAGCCAGAAGAGGTCAGAAGCACTGTTTGTTTACCACACCATCCTACCCTTTTTCCCAGTCGCTCTCTTTTTCATTCTTTTTTTTTTCTGTCTCCCTGTTGTTATTTCGGATGCGAGTGTAATGAGTGAATCACTGCACAGACTCATCAGCATCAGCAGCAGCAGTTCTGGAGCCAGTGGTCAGACCCTGGGACTGCGTCTGACCTACTTCATCAGACTCTCAGGGAGGCGTGACAGATCCGACACCACACGCTCGGACGGCGCGGAGGAAGAGGAGGAGGGTAAAGGAGGTGAGCCGGGCCGAAGGGGCTCAGCCAATCCCCCTGCTCCATCTGTCTGCCACATCCCTCTCCTCTGCATATCCTCCAGAGAGCAGAAACAGCAAGCCATGCAGAAACAAATGTTAAGATAAATCACTCCGATCTCAGCTGCTCTGCTCTCACATGCTCTCCCCTGGTGACATTTGCATTTCAAGTCTCCAGCCAGGCTATCTCTTTTCCGTTTACAAAAAGAGAGCATCCCTCTCCTCTATTTCCCACAAAATGACTTGCAGCCCCATGTCTTCCCCCTCAGTACCTTCTCTGGCACAGATCAACAAGGCAGAGGCTTTATATGAAAGGCCTATGCTGTGCAAGCAAGGGAGAGGCTCATACTAATGTCTCATTTGGATAATGAGGTGTGATCTTGGCACATATGAGCAGCAAGTGCCCCATCCCACCCCCCCTCCCACCTGTGGTGAGGATGCTCTATAACGCCGTGGATTCGACATCATGAGGATTTGCAGATGTCAGAGCAGGAAGTTCAAGGGTGAGGAGAAGCATGGCAGGGGGAGCCGGAGACCGAGGCACTGAATATGCACCTCAACATGTCTGACAGCATGTTTCTACTTGAAATGAGAGTGTAATAATATACGAGATATACACATGTGGCCTTTGGATCTATGAATAATGCAGGCGGTGGTGTGTGGAGGCTACGGCACAATATGGTATAGCACGCAGATTGAGACAGATGACAAGCGAAGACAAACAAATTTCACATGGCGAGGGGAGCCTTTGCAAAGCTGACATCATAATGTCTCTTGTCTCTGTCAGAAAAAAGAAAGAGACAAATGGCTGCATGGAGCAGCACCGCTGTTAGATGTCAGTAATATACGCTGCGTTACTTGTTTTATTCAAGGATGCTCTTGCTGCAGTCTTGCAAGTTTTATTACACAGTGCAATGAGTGTGCCGTGACGTTGGGAAAGCCAAGCGATACCGCAGTGACGACAAGACCACAGTGCCTGTTTGCAGCTGATAAAAACAAACAAACACCTACTGTTGTGTGAGGGAGGACAGGACGTGTATTTCTATGAAAATAAACGGGAAAGTCAACATTTAGTGGATTTGTGCAAATTAAATTCTTCTGAAAGGTACTGTGAGCAGACCGGGATTATTTTGATGGATTTGTCAACCAGCTTATTGTGACAAAGTCTCTTATTAGACCTTAGAAATCGAAACTATTATCAATGGGATGTATGGACAGGTTAAAGGAAAAGCTGAAGCTCTTAGCGCTGCAGCGACGGGCCAGTGGTTTATAGGGATTCCGCTTCCTCCTGATCCGATGATAATTCCTTTTTCATTCTGATGGGAGGGATTTCCTTCAAAGCCATCATCAAAATAGCAAATAAGGACATTTAGTGTGGATACATCTCATTTCATAGCTCAGTAAGTTGTATAAACTTGTAGAATTAACTGCACTGTGCACTGAAACTGAGATGCAGAAGCCATAACCCCTGGCTTTTAGGAGGAGCTAAAAGAACACAGTCCAGCCAGTTTTCATGTATGAAGTCTGAGCCAGTGTGGTAAATGCAGGTAATTTTCTGGAGTCTAAATTGGACTAGGTTACAACTGTTGATATTGTAGATATGAATATATTAAGTACAGATATGGACACAAATATAGTTCTCATTACAGTTCAGATGTTTCACAAAAAAATGGTAAAAATCATTGTTTTCCTTCATCTTTTTCTTGCAGAGACAGTTGAAGTTTTGGTTTATCTGCACATGGATGTGCTGCATCTTGTTTCTTGAAAAGATGCTTTCCACTTTGTAATGGTTGCTAGGATTTATTTGGTCAAAAAGAGGAATTGAGAGGAAGATCCATTAACCTTCATGCAACTAATGTTCAAGATGAGCTCTACTCAATGATTTGAAGTTGTCACATTTTTCTGACTTGTAGCAGATTAAAGTGGATATTTACACCACGTCACTTCTGCCTCCAACAGTAACACAGACTTGTTACTGGGAATGGATCCATGTTGCCTCAGGGTGTTGCAAACTTCACTGTTTTATAATACACCATAAACTGTGCTACTACAAGTTGTTGTGCAAGTGAGAAACTATCAAATAAAACCCAATTTTGAATTTGTTTAACCCAACAGGGTATCGAAATGCAAGGAAGTTAAATCCCCATCATTTTCTTGAATTTTAATACATCGATTCTGTCCATTTTTAATAGTGGACATTATTTTAAAAGCAATCAAGTGATTGTAAACAATATTTTCTCAAAAACTGTCACACAGTAAGAAATATAAATGCTTAGTTTCTGCTTAATACATTTTCAGCCATGAAACAGAAACCTCCGTGTTGTGCATCCCTTCAAGTTGTAACAAGTTTATAGAGCAATTATGACCTCTCATTTCAGCTCAGAGTAACATCCTCTGCTTAACAATTCATATTCCCACTGCCACTATGAGAAACTCACTGGTGCATGCTGGCAAACGTGTTATGTGGCCAATAAAAAAAATGTGTACTAAAAAGCAAAAAGAGACCACCTCGGTCCTTTTTTGCTTTTCCGAAAAAAAGGACCATCACTCCCTCTGTCTATCACTTTGTCTACTTGTCTGCAAATAATTGGACTTTAGTGTTTGGAGGATGGGGAAAGTGACAGGTGGTGAACACTAAAAGTTGACACAGGCTGTTACATAAAGTCATGTAAACAGCCTCCTGCCCTCTCTTCCACCTCTGCACCGCTCCCAGATGCTGTTTGCCTCCAAGCTTATTTCTGGAATCCACTTTTGCTACTTGACTAAATTCCAAAAATCAGACTCACTGAAGCATCCCCCCCACCCCACCCGCCTGCTCCCAAACTGAGTCACATGGACGTGCTTATATATTCATCTTTCCACTGCACAGTCTGCGTTTGATTCATCTCATTTTCACCATGTGATTCCGATTTTTTTCCTCCACCTCTTCTCCCTTAACCTGATTTTCCCGCACGGGAACCGACTATTGCTTGTTCAGGCAAGCGTGAACAGATGTTGGCACGGTAGCCTGTGCTTACAAAAAGATCCATCCTTGCGCTTTCTTGCTAAATTGAAGAGAACGCTCTCACTCCATCCAGTTTAACCCAAAGCCCTGTAGCGAAGCTGACTGCACCTCTGCTCACCAAAGCAGCTCGGCGCCACAGCTCTGACAAAAGGAGGATGAAGGTTATCGCTGCTGAGCCATGAGGGGAATCTCCGAAAGGTTCACATGCTAGCTGACCCCTGGCTGATCTGATATCGCTCTTCACAGCTGATCCCACTAAAATAGGAGAAGAATGCATAGTCTCTGACTCCATCTTGCGAATAGGAGCAGTGTTGTGAGGGAGAATCAAGCTTAAAGTGAGTAAACAAATATATCCTGTCCTGCTTCGCTGGGAGAGTTTTCCCACGTGTCGTTTTACTGTTCTACGCCAAAAGTAAAAACCACACATCTCTTTCTCAGGGGGTGATAATAACACGACTGTGAGCCACGCTGACAAAACGGCCATTCATCAAGCCTTTTTATGTGCTGGTAAGAAATCTAAGATGGCGGCATTGATTTGTTTTCAAACACAAAAACAGAGTGTGATGGTGAGGGCTGATTATCTTAATGAAAGACTGATTTTGCTCTCTCAAGTTGGGGAAGATCTTTGAGGTTAAACCACTTAATTCAAACCTCTTCCTGTGGCTTCCTCCATGGCAGCGCTGACTGATGGAGAGGCATTCCTATTAGACACTTAAAAGCTGCTAAGAATGATTCATCAAAAATGAACTTCCTCTGTTAGCTTGTTTAATTGTCTTTACTTTTTAACACGGCCTCTGATGCCCGTTGGTAATTAGCTGATTAATCTGATCTGACGACTTGTCAACTAACTCTCAGGAGATTTCTGAACTGCATGTAAATGAGAAAGGTGTTTTGCTAGGAAGAAGCCCATTACAACAGGCTCATCTCTCATGCTATAGATCCGCTCTCCTCCCTCTCCTGCTCTTTTTCCTGCCGACTTCCTCTTCTACCTCTATTCCTGAGATGGAGGATTGATTAAAACCGGAGAGCGGTTCATTAGATTCTGACAAGTGACACCATATCTGCAGAACACATGTCCTTGGAGAAAGCTGTTTTCGCCCATGTGATGTACTACAGTCGGTGCCATCTAAACAGCAAACAGTGTCCTCGAACTAATTGAAACAAGGTGCTCTGTGGCCCCGCTATCAGCCGAGGTGACAGTTATGCGGATCCCACAAATCTGTCCATGAAAACTGAGGGGCTTGATTAAAATACGCTTTCCTTAAGTGCTCCATCAGTGCTGGATCCCAGTGCGAGAAAATAGCTTTTTCTCTGATACAAACAAGTTGTCAAGGACATTTTATCTTCCTGGCACAGAGGGCAGGGCTGTCTCCCCGACAGGTGCGCCGCATATTATCGTGTCAATCTGAAAATTAACGGCTAAATGAAAACAAAAAGGAATACTGGCAAATCCATGCATAATGCTGACAGCACTCCTGCATTCAGATAAATCTAAAACTTGATTGTGATTAAAAACATAAAAAAATAAAACCTGCACAACGGTGGTATAAGGAGCTGATTGATTGCTTGGGTGGTGCTTTGACCGAGGAAGTTTACAGCAGGATAAAAAGACCAGATTTTTACTGACTCTAATAACACAGATTTCTCCAGAGAGCCTCTAAACCTAAAAACCTTTAAAAGAGGGCTTTTTACAAGGAAAATAAATAATTATTTGATGTTTCACCACCAGAGCTTGGTCACTTCCCCTCTTTCTGCTGAGCAGCATTACTGATATCGATGCTGCAGCCTTGAACGTGTGTGTGTGTGTGTGTGTGCGTGCATGCGTTCTTGTGTAACTGAGCGAGAGCAAGAACACAGAAAAGTTTGTGTTTTTATAATGTAACATTCTTCTTTGTTTTTTTAAACCTGTTTTTATTATGTAAAGCACTTTGTGTTGCCAATGGCATGAAAAGCGCTCTATAAACGAATAAAGTTTAAGTTTAAGTTTAAGTTTGAACAGCTGCCATCACCTGCCAGGTCTCAGCTGGGCCTCTCTGAAGCTGTTGAGGGCCGAAAAGATGCCCAGTGAAGCTAATGAAGCATCACTATACTTGTTAAACCCCCATTATGCACAGCCAATGTCACGACAGCACAAAGCACTTTAGAAATTCACCAGTAAATGCAATGTCTACCCTGAGGTTCACCTCTAACAGTCTTTTATTCATGTCTAGAGAAGAGAGCACGACTCTAGTACAAGCTGATTGACATTCACACAGACGTCTGTGGAGCCAAATGCTGACGAGCAGACATTAAGACGGGGATAGGCTAACATTTCACATTATCAGCAAAGAGCACATAAGCACAGGTATTATCCCACTGTAAGGTATCAGTGTTGCGCCCGCAGGAGACACAGAGACAGAACCGTCCTGTCCCTGTCTGCTGAATCCAAAGCACCAAACCATTAATGTTTCAGATCAGCCGCAGCAGTTTAAAAGCTGCGGTGCATTTTAACAGGATGCCACATCGGAGCTGAGGCTCTGAGCTGTGCTTTAGGACGAGAGGTTGGCTGTTCCCCTCTTAACATGTCTCTGTTACTATGGGAACTGGCAACATATTTTTATAGTAGGTAGTTTTATAGTTGTATAGCATCCTTTGGGAATGTATGAACAGAAATTCAGGACTTCTTCCATGCAAGAGGACAGAACAACAATTGCTGTTTGGATACAGCTTCATTTAATATAAAAAACATAAATGGACTGTGAAGAAAATACAGTATTTTACATTAAAATGCCTACTTTTTATTCAACCATATCCTCCAAAATGTAACTTTGGGTTTCTCTAAAACATGTTCATATTTGTTTATGTCTTGAGGACTCATAGGATTTCTTATAGTCTCAACTGATGCATAATCTAACTTGACTATTTCAAATCTCATTTTGGCTGCTTTTCCTTTCATGTAGCACTATGAAATTTTCTAACCTTAAGAATAAAGTTTCAGTGGCACAGCAACATACTTTATATACATTTCTGGAGCCCGGAAACTGCAAGTCATGACTTTTCCTTTCAGGAGTCTCCGTCATGTTACAGCTGAGTTCTGCTTCATATACCACATCACATGCGAGCAACTGGCTATCAACTTTTGAAAATACACAGTGAAACACAAGAGGACATAATTGGAGGAAGAGAGGGAAGAAAGAGAGAGATGGAAAGAGACAGAAAAAAAGAGTCAATGCAGGCCTAACTTTTACTGGCTGGCGAGAGCTCAGAATAGAGGTAGGATGCTAGTCGCACACAGAAAGTTTTAGGATGTACAAGAAAAATTGGAATTAGGGAAACATATTTAATGTTGATGTCAGAAAGAGAAAACTGGACTACAGATGTGTCCTATAACGAAATCTAAGGAACATCTGACTGTAGTTAGTCAGACTAAAACTGGATATGCTAAATTAATTTGAGTATGATCAAAACATACAGATAATGCAGTTGGGAGTTTTATTTTTCTGCTTTCTACTATTTTCACCATAACTCTTGGATAAAAAGTAAAAGATGAAAAAAAACAAAAGAGGTTGACCACAAGCTATTTGGTGAAATTATCGAACAGCACCAAAAGATTATATGAAAAAAAAAAATTGAAGTGGTGCAATTAAACACTTCACGTGGTACTAATGTGCCCCTAGCTACACTTTCCATCAACTGTTTGTGATGTAATAGGTCAACCGGAATAACAAGCTAATGAGGGATATGTCGTCACTTATCACAGGGACATACTTTGGTTAATTAATCGATTCTTTCCTCTTATAAGGGCCCAGCTAAATGTCCAGATAAATTTCCCCCTGCATGTGTATATGCAGCAGAAAACATCTCCCTCTGATAGGAACCTCTGCAGAAAATTCTAAAAATCATCCTAATAAGGCCTCTTTGATGGATTGTTTAAGCGCTCTAATTAACGTGATGCATCATAAAGGTTTGTACTCATTAAAAAAGGAACAGAGTTATTTTCAGAAAAAACCTGTTTTCACAGCCGCCGAACAGTCTACAAACCTCTACGTGACCACAAATGTTAACAACAACTGTAACAATCTTGAGTTTTCTATGCAGATAAACCGAAAGGCAACACACTCGAGTCACGCATCCACGCTTTGTTCACCTCACTCACACTATAAAATTATATGAAAAAATGATGAGAACAAACAGAATGACTGCCGGGACAATAGCTTTGTGGTTTGTTAATTTAAACAATCAATGAAACGCAGAAATAGAAAATTACTTTGGTGCCTTTGCTTTGTCTTTCCAAAAGAAGTACGGAGTTTTATGCCAAACAGTGCTTCTCTTTGGAGCACGCTCACACACGGTGATTTCCTAACACAATATTACTTCCTCACTTTCCTGCTCACAAGGCGTGTTCAGGCTCTTTTGAGATTTGTATTATGACACTATGAACTTGCCAACTTTGTATGTGCCACTTTTCACCAACACGTCACATCCTATTAAGATGCTTTTTTCTAACCCTATGGAATAACACACTGAAAGGGAGCAAACTGAAATAAACAATACTGTAAGGTACAGCTGTTTGATTCACAACAATTACAGCGTTACAAGAGACACATGACTCAACATGCAAGGCGTTGCGAGTCAGAACATCTCAGATTCCCAGAAACCCAAACAGCGCAGAAAAAAAGGACAAACTTTCCAGTCTACTTCGACCCAAACAGTGTTCAACAGTTCGACAGTCTGTGAACAACACAGCTGCCAACAATCAGAGGAAGATCCTCTTATTTATAATGTATAGTCAGATCTGGTTCATATAAAAGCAGGGGGTTTAAGAACAAAATATGCTCTATGTATATGTATACCAAGAGGAACCACAGCGCAGGCATGCCAGCAATTATGTGCAAGGCAAGGCAACAGAATCAGTTTTGTTCAGCATTTTGTATTCCCCAGAAGACAGAAGACGAAGAGACAAAAGAAGAAGCGAAAGGCTCGACTGCAAAAGAGGCGCAGGTTGTTCGGGGAGATGTGAGCGTGATGCGAGCAAACTATGATCAATACAGTAGCCTCACCTCATCCCCCAATTTCCTTTGTGTTATTTTAGGTGCTGATAAGACACCTGCTTTATGAGGCTCCCACACATGTTTTTTTGGGCAGGTCGGGAGGAGGCGACGCTTTTAACACTGTCTGTGGAGCACTGATCCACAAACAAAGAGAGGATTTTTTTTTTAACCCTCCTCTAACCTGCCAGAGTGGGAAGCACACAGGCGATTTGCTCTGCATGTGCGCTGATACACATGTCTGGAGCTCTGTGACCAACGTTTTCTGAAGGCTACTGTATTGATGAAGCCATGCGAGAGTCACTGAAGAGAAAGAGCGGAAACGGCAGCCGCGATGCACCTACCTGTGATGTTGACGTCCACGATGCCGGTGCGGGTCCCGATGCCGTTAGTGGCGTCGCAGACGTACGTTCCGGCCAGGTCATAGGTCACTGGGCCCTTGAAGAACAGAGTGTTGTTCTTGATTTCCACGTTATTGGGCAGGGAGCCGTTCAAGCTGCAACGAGAAGCAAAGATGGAAACTATGTAAAAAATGCAGAATTACTCCAAACAAAAGGGCACACATGCAAAGAGATCCTACATCCAAAGATGGAAAACATTTCAAAGACAAACAAAATAGTCTGACATGCTAAGCAAACCTAGATTTGCATGACAGAGTTAGTTGAATACCAAAAATATTTGACAGGACTCCATTTCAGTCGTCATCCATCCATCCAAGAGAAATTATGAAGGAAGGAAATCCCAACAGGTCTGAACAGGTAAGATATAGCTTATGCTCGAGGACAGGCTGTTTCGGCATGTGGAGTACGAAACAGACAAAACACTGCGGCGGTGCACATCTCACACGGCTGAATTCAAAACTCAAGGGAGCTGTCAGGAGAGGCAGCTGATCAGGTGATAAACGCGGAATCTACCAAATGTCACCGGGAACTGCAGGCAGAGGTGTTTGTCTCTACGGTTCACTATCTCTAGCTCGTTCAGACTCGCTCACGTCCTTTGATCAGGTCAGTCCACTTCGAGGTCACGGATCATGAACGCATCAGCCCTCTACTCTATTATCTGGACCTCTTTTATGGAGCCTGTGGGCTGGAAAAGGTTTCAACTTTCATAACAATTAGCCCTTTCCTGTCGCCTTCCCCTCGATCGGCTTCATCAGCTTCTCTGAATGGACTCGCTTTAAGCAGTTACTGGACACGATCGTGATAACGCTGGAAGGCCCCTTCAGTCTGCCTGTGGTGACAATAAGGACGCCGGAAAAATTCAACCCTCCATCAGTACTGGGTCAGAGAGACTTTGATATGGTCCGCTGTGTGAGAACATTAAAAACAATGTGGTGCTCCATTTATTAAAAGGAGAGAAAAACAAGATGAGATTACAGAGAGACAACGAGATTAGCTCTCCTGCTAATAATGGTCACAAATCAGGTACTTGAGGTTTACTTGACAGGCTTTTAATGAGGCTATTTAATGACGGGAGAAAGACACAATGACAAGCTGAGCCATTCATCACACATCATGGATCTCTTGCTTCGTCAAATGAAAACTGGACAAAACATTTATTTAGTGACATATTTAAGAATAAAACTAACAGAAAAAGCTGAGCTTGAGCTGGTTTTCCATTGGCTGCCTTAGCGAGGCAATCACATCGTAGCTGCAAACAACCCTCAATACTGAATGCCACGATTCAATAATCGGGTACCTTGTGAGCTTTTATCAAATGCTGAGTTCTGCAAAGCCCGATTGATTTGTTGCAGAAATGAAAGGCTGGCAAACTGCGATTCACCGCTGATTCTGCCACGACCAGCGAGACATGCATGTGTGTGAGCTGAGTCAGAGATGGCCGGTAAAAAACAGCTTAAGATTGATGTAGATTCTCTGATGACTGGCTGTGCATGCACAGATGTGCTGCTTGTGCACAGATGTGGGGGTATTTCAACCAGACTTAAAGCTTTTCATGATACTCTGCATAGATTTGGTGGAGAGCTTAATGCAGAACGGGCTCTTTATTGCTGCAAACATGAAACTTAAGGCATTTATTTTAGGAAAACTTTAGAATTTACAGATTTCCTTCATATTTGAGTATATTGGGAACAAAATACTTAGCAATCACAACGATGCTGACTGGTCTGTGCTTTATAACAGGGAAAAAAGTATCTGACAGCATTAAAGAAAATATCTTTACTGAAGGAAAGGTCTCACATCGACATCTGACAAGAGGTAATTTACTGCAGACAGACAGCGGCCCAGATGAGGGAGAATGTGGAGCCCCGAGGAGTGCATGTTACAAAGTTAAACTATACTTAGCAAGTTATATGTAGTGGGCAATAAAATGAACTTCTTGTTGCGATTAAGAACACTTTCTGATGTTACTCAAGTCATTTCCAGCTTTTGAATGACATGGATGGCTGTTTGACAGATGAATGGTAATCGTGTATGCTGTCTGTCTGTGGGCGAAGCATTTTGGAGAAGTTTTTAACTGCGTTAAGAGTGCAGATTTTAAAGTTGATGATGTTGTTCATGATGATGGCATGGTTATCAGACCAGATCAGGTGTGTGATGCCATTGGGAAGCTAGCAGTGAATAAAGCCAGTGGTCCTGACCAAATCACTGCTGAGCATCTGCTCCCAGTGCTACTGGCTTTATGTTTCTCTGGCATGTTAGCACATGGCGTCCTACCTGACTCCTTGTTATCTGTATTGTTGGTACCAGTTATTAAAGATAAAACATGCAAA
>JAVQJG010021778.1:0-33535 GCA_036024015.1 Craterocephalus amniculus
TAAACCTGCCAGAACTCTTAGATCCAAAGACTCAGGTCAACTAGTCCAGACCAGAGTCCAGACCAAACATGGAGAAGCAGCTTTCAGCTGTTATGCTGCAAACAAGTGGAACAAACTGCCCGTGGAGATTAAACGTTCACCAAATGTAGACACTTTTAAATCCAGGTTAAAAACGTTCCTTTTCTCATGTATCTATGAATGAAATCTGCGCGGTATCTTTTAACTTCTCTTGCTTTTAATCTTTTCAATGATTTTGTGTTTAAATGATTTTACTGTAATTCTTCTTTTATCCTTTTAATGTTTTATGTAAAGCACTTTGAATTGTCTTGTACCTGAAAATGTGCTATAAAAATAAACTTGCCTTGCCTTGCCTTGCCTTGCCTAATTGATTATCAGGAGAATTAACAATAGATTATCAATTAATTGTTAATATTTTAATATTAAAATTCAATATTTATAGCCCATATTGAAATTAAGTGAAAGTAGAACAAACCTAGTGCATTTTCTTATATAGATTTTAATTACAATATGAATGACTGGCTGTTCAATGGGATTCATTCACCGGTTATACTGGAAAATATGCTCTTATATACGAATTCAGAACCAGTCTAACGTTGCATTCGATTTATCGATTAAAACATCATTTAAGCGATTAAAATCTTAACGATTAATTCATTGATCGATCAATTATGCCCATCCCTATTTGGCATACATTAGAGAGAAAAGATCTTCCATAAATTTATTGTGATATTTCCGACATTGTGACAATTCCGAATTACTATAGTCTCCTTTTAAAAAACAACAACATGCATTTTGTACACATAAGTGTTTTTCCACATTCAGATGAATGTATGCAAGAGACAAATTCATGTAGTTATGGTTGTAAACGCTCAAATCCGACCTGCAATGAGTTTACATTAAACAGTGTGGTTGGTAAAGTAAATGTAGCTGTTGTGGCTTAATGCTTCCTCTCTTCTTTGTGGTCCAGGAACTGATCTCAGCGTAAAAATATCTAAAATAATTCCTAAAATGTACGCAAAGGAAAAAGGATCATAAGGCTGGACAAGGAGTAATGCAAGGAGGAACTGAAGAAGCAAAAGAAAATAGAGAAATGAAATAGGACAAAAGTTCCATGAAGAAAAATAACCATTCTCAAACACAAACTAAATATGAATCTCCTACATAGAAACCATAAAACTGGAAACATTACTCTCCCAAACCTAAAAAAAAAGTACTGTATTCAGATGGAGGCTTACACTAAATTTTCTGTGACACTGATGGATGCCAATGTAAATGGGATGCTACTCATAGCAGAACATTTTTCTAAAATGTGTCAAGTGTTGTGGTAAATGTGAGAAGGTGTATGGTAAAGTGGTGATGTTGGTGCTAAAAAATAACCAAGCAGCAGTAGAAAGTAAAGTTAAACTGAATAAAAAACAACAGAAAAAAACAGAAATAGGCTTTTCTTACAAAAAGAATTAGTACAGGGCATTAAATAACATCTTTTGGATGAAAATTAACTTCACTATCAGTCAAAATAATTAGAAACAACGCGGTCTTCACTTTTCTAATCAACAGATTGAATCTCAAAGTATTTCTTAAAATGCCGCCAGACTATAATTATTTATGCATTTGTTTACCTCCAGAATTAAACAAGGATATAAAGTGTTTGCAAAACCTGGTGGGATTTTGGCTCAAATTAAACAGGGCCACTTTTATGGGCAGTTGTTTGTAGCGTCATTTAACTTCTATATAAACATGTCAAGGGAAACTGAAGTTGTTTAAATGGTCAATAATTTTTTTTCAATTTAATTTTGTTGTTTAATCATCCTTGCATGTCAGAAATGAGTTGTTAATTTTAATAATGCATTATGCAAGTATTAACAGCAGCAGTTTTGTTAATCCTTATCAGACAGAGCTTAAATAAAAAAACTCCATCTGTTTTTGCAATCATTCATTTCAAATCAGTAGATTGGAGTCAAATCAAACAGCAATGATAGTGTGATCATCCATCTTGATACCAAGCCCTGAGAAAACACTTCCTCCCATCTGAAAGAGGAGTGTATAGATAAACAAGTGAGCCTTGTGACAACCGAGTAGTCAGAAACAACATCACTTCTAACATGCCCTTGGTCAGGAGCCTATATACACAGAAACGTCAACAATCACAAACTAATAACAGCACAAAAAAATCCGCATTAAAATAATAAAACTGACTTCATGTCACTGAGGAATCAAACAGCATACTGCCTTGCTACGTGAGCTCAAAGCACTTCTGTGATCTCAAGCTTTTAACAAATTGGACTCTGATTGTGCAGAGAGGAGCGCAGGGTGAGTCACAGCTGCTCGCCTCGTTGTTGCGTCTGGAGCTGAGTGGGTAGCTCAACCTTGTACTCAGAAACACTTTGGATTCACCAAATGAATCTCTGCTTTGTCATCGTGTGTCCTGGCATGCTTATAAAATAAACCCCTATGCTTGAATATTTGCAGAGTCTGATGTTAAATATTACTGCTGAATAAAGGGAAAGCAAAACAATTCAGAATCCCCACCCATTTTAAGAATACTTTGCTCAAACTGCCTACATCTATTTCCGTTCTAGCAACATACCAAAAGCATCCCTGCTGCCACAAGAAAAACTATAAAATCCCATCTTACGAATCAGATATGGAGCGTTCTCTGCTTCCAAATCCTTTTCTGTGCCACTTGTTTTCCGCCATGGTCCGAAAGGAGTATGAGAGCTTGGCATGGCATCCAAAAATGAAATCTTCCTCTCTGGAATCCCGTCATCCACCCCCAGATGCTGGGAAACACCCCCTCATGGGAGCTCAGACTGCCTGGCTGCTTGGCAGTTCTCAGACAACGTCCTCCTGTACTTTGTTCCATCTCCTGTCTGATTTTGGAGAGTTACTTCATGTAACACACTGGAGTCCCTACGTAGCAGACCGGAGGAAGCTGTCGCACATCTGGTAGCCAGATGGCTATAGTTCAGCTGCCTTTCACACTGTTCAAAGATGACACACACTTCACTCTTGTGCTTCCCAGTGGGCATTGCAAACAGATACACTCGATAATACAACAAATTGGTCACAATGAAGGTATCACAACTACTTTTTAATGGTTACCCTTTCAGTTTTATTCAAACTTTAACATTTAACAGACCCATTAATCATCATCTGCCTTTTAAAAGTCGGCAAAATTGTGAATACTTTCAAGAAAATCTTCAAAGGAATGCATGCTTCGATTTAATGTTCTTTACATGCACATTCTAGTCCTTAAAGATCTGCGATGCTAATCTAATGCGATCTAAATTCCCCTGACTTCGTATTTAAGAATAACAGCATTCTTTCCTCGTGCATTCCTTTCAGCAAAGAGTATACATACAAAGCAAACCCTTTTCAATCGGGGCCACTTTAAGAACATATAATCAGTAGGTTCGCTTTCCCCCAGCACCGCAGTCATGCATGATAATATGCATGTTCCTAAAAGGCTAAGTGGACGGTAATACAACTCTCTCACAGGCAGATTCCAATATTATCCTCATCCACATACAAGAACTTCCTATAGCTTCTCCCATTTGGTTATTTGTAAAACAGGCTGCCTGATGCTTCAGTTTGACAGGGCTCCTGAGAAAACGGGAGAAAACACACACCAGCTTGTACCTCTGCCTTACCTTACAGCCTGTCAGCTCTGCTGCGCGACCATGGTGCAAACATGTTTTTGGTGCAAAAGTTCCTGCAACTCACAAGGGCACCTCCTCAGCAACACTGATTGCAGCCAGGCAGACCTGCTTGAGCAGGCGGGCGGCCGGGGCGGAGGCCCGAGTAGAAATAGCCCTCAGTCATAAACATCCTTCTGAAGAACCAATGACGGCAGCCCGTCAGAAAGGCTGTTTATCCCACGTGGGAGCTGGAGTAGTGCTGCACTACTGACTATGGCATTTCATGGCTGTGCAAAACAAAACAAACACAAAACAAACGATTATCTCGACTTATTGTGTGTGTTTGTAGGTGAGACTGGCAGCCAGGCTTCAAACAGCTGCACCAAGTTTGTGCCAGTTGCACTCATACTTGATTCGGGGATGACACGGGCAAAGTAAAAACGACGGAAAGTGCAGCCTCCTGCCAGCTAACCGCCGTCGCTCCATTCAGGCCTGCCCCATTTATATTCAGCCGGTGTCCCAACTTTGCTGTAGCAACGTCTTCAGACAAAGGGTCTGAGTGCAGACAGGAAGGAGCTTGCAGCTGCAGGATGCATCTGTTGGTGGCCCCGAGGAAGGATGCAGAGCACTCTTCATTCACAAGAGATGCAGGGGCTCAACAGAGATGGGTATCACTTTGTAGCACATAGGAGATCTTTCAACACAACTTCCCTTATCAAGGTTGTCAAAAGAGCCACAAGCATGGCAGCAGAACCCACAAAAGACCCCAAATTCAATGCAGTGGGCTTATTTGGCAAGGTTGCTCATCTAATTCAAGGATCTTGCTGGTCTCCATGGAGGCCGCTTGTTAAGTCTGACAATGTTCGGTCTGAAAGCCTGTTGGCTTCACAAAACTGGACAGAAACCACTGAATTAGATGACAAGGATGTGCTGCATGTTGCAGCTTTAAACGCATTTCTCAAGCATTTTCTCAAGAAATTTAAAATTGTGCAACAGATCCATCAGCATGTATGGGAGATATTTTCATTTATAATAATAACACGAATGAGCACACCCATTCAGTATAACGCAGTCTTACACCCCAGCAAAAGGAAGTATAAGCACACCTTCACAGGAAATGCTCAGTTTGTATGCTCTGAAACTTCCTCCCTGCAGCTGCACACATATTCCACCAATAAGGTTAAGGGTTACATAGAGGCGTGATTCCACAGGACATTGCCAGTTCCTGAGCTGAATATCAGTTCTGCAGGGAAATGAGCTCAGAGCTTCCTTTGCAGAAGAAAAAATCTTTTTTTGTTTTGTTTTGTTTTCTTTCAAGTGTTCCACAAACCTCATTGTGAATTTGTGTCAACTTACAACTCCGATGTTTGTTTTGCCCACAATAAATCGCCCTGCAATCGGCTCAGAAAGAGGCTGCGGCACAAGGAAGCCGGAAGATGCCATTGTTCAAGGATGTGATTTCAAAATTGGGTCGAAACATGGGAAACAAATCTGGCAGCGCAAGATCAAATAAGTGCACAAATTCACAGGAAAAGAACTGAATGAGACGTGTTTTATTCCCTACTAAAGGCTGCAAATTTTAAGACATAAATCACATAAATAACTATTATAACACTACATTCTTGGCTTCATCATGACTTGATTGCTAAAATGAGTATGCATTTCTATTTTTAAAGCCCTTCCTGTAATCTATTTCTTGTCAAGATGGCAATTTTATGCGCTCTACAATTTCAAGGCTGCAGCGATGTGGCTTTCAGTTTTTTTCAAAAACCACAGCATTCGACCACAATTCTCCGTCGGCACCGCCAGGCCAAAACGACAGAATTTCGATGCTGCATCAGAAACTGTCCCTCCGCCTGCATGGACAGATTTTTACAGATTTGTTAACACATCCTCTTCAGCTAGCTACTCACACTGAGTTGTAGGAAACTCTAGAAATGCGAAAGCGTTTTTTTAATTGTCTGACAGATTAATTGAAATTTAAGAATTTGACCGTGTCGTATAGTTTATAGAGTGAAATCTAAAGTAAAATCTCTAAACAAATCAATGTGCAAATTCTGTGTTCCCTTCAGAGACTGACATAGCTGACAAATACAAGCTTGTGGCAAGAGTCAAGCATCACAACACAGATGAGTATAGGGACTATACCTGACACTCAGCTGTTCAGTCCACCATCCAAGAGGTACACAACTCTCATGGGAATTGCAGCACAGAAAAATAGTGGTTAAAAATAACCAAAGTGACAGCTCTCCAGCAGACAAGCGGTCTCAGTCACATATCCTCACTGGCATCTCTCGGTCTGATCTGTTAAGCAATCTGCTGATCAAACTACAGCAGGCGGCGGTATCGCATCATTAGCCTACCCTTATAAAGCAAGTCAATGGACGTGTCCTTCAGTGAGGACAGATCCCAGGCGGCCACTCAGCAGGAGAAGGGAGAGGGGACGCTGCGGCTCTCCGGCAGAGGTTTAAATGTGTGACGGCATGCTCCCTTGTGAGTTAGTTGCCTTTGACTTTTTTGTATGCATCCCCTGTGCATAAGGTGCAAAAGCTGTTTGTGCATGCCAAGATTTGTGCATGTGTGGCAAAAAGTGTGTGTAAAGAGGATGTGGAGGCGGGCCTAGAGAGGCTTACTCATCATCCAGCGCATTATCCAATCACTAGCAGAGCCTCCGGGCAGCACAATGCCTTCCACACATGGCAGACCTTTTAACGGCTGCATTAAACACATAAAACTGCACCTTCAGTTATCAAATGTATCACTATCAGGTGGAGCAGTTAACCCTCAACGACACGGTGGAATGTGACCCTGCCAGGAAGCTGACGATCTCCGACAAACTGCACACAGATGACATAACATAAGCCTAATTCACTACAATGCTCTAATTACTCCATTCATTAGCAGTTAACACATGCTATGCTGAAAGCAAACAGGCATGCAGCTGGGTAAATAATTAGATTTAAGCCGAGGGTTCAGCTGGAAACACTGCGATGCACTGATTGTAACCCAGAATCATACATTCACCTAATGCCCTGGGAAAATTATTTCTTTTTTAAAAAATAATTAGAATTATTTAATCATTAATAAGAATGAATGCTCTGGGAAACGGAAACGTAAAAAACTACCAGGGATTTTCTCGTTAGAAGCTTACATCCCCCCCACCAAAAAAAAAAAAAAAAATGCAAACAACAGAGTTGCTGCCTGTGAGCATATTGTCTCGCTAAGCTACGTGTAATCAACAATCTCTCACACGATAATGCCAGCATTAAGCTCATTTGCAAAAGTGGCAAGCAATTTTCAAGATATGGATGTAAAATTTCACTGCTGCCACACCTATTCCTTCCTTCCTGCATCGGCACAGGCCATGACTCTGAAGTTCTTGCAATACCATGAATGTGAAACTGAACCCTCCCATGGCCCGCAAACCTCACAACATGAATGAATTGGTGCAAGGGCGCGAGAGGTTACACCTAAAACTAAAAATAAAAATATTTTCTGAGAGCATTATGACTACAAGCACAGAAGATAAATTTAATAGTGAACTGAGATGACACAATATCTACTGCATAACATGAAAGTTTCACTTCCTTCCATATTGAAAAGAGGGTGGAAATAAAACAGTACAATCTGGAAAAAGAGGATGCTCTTTGACAGATTAAGTAAAACATCCTCTGCTTAATGTTCCAAATGGAAAAAGAGCATGAGTCTTATATCACCTGACTTGTCTAAATCCCTCCTGCAGGCAGGCCTGGTGTCTGTCTTACCCATAAAAAAAAAATTGTTAAAAGCTTTGTAAGAGCAGCAGGAAAGGAGGATGTAGTAGAGGAGAACAATTTCACCTGAGCCAAAAGTTAATCTCCCACAAGCTCACAGAGCATGAACAAATATTATCACCTTCATATTTTCATAGTTGAGTCATTTCTCAGACCGTACAGAGCCATCACTGCCAACGCAAAAATGACTCTCCGCTCATTTTTGTCAAGTTAAAAACACAACAGCAACAGCTCCCAGGAAGATAAAACAATGATTAATTACAGACTCAGAGGGGTATGTTGTGGGGATAAAAAATATTTTCTTAAATCTAGTGATCACATATGACATCTTGTGGTAGAAATCATCTACTGCACTCTGGTAAAAAATAACTCAAATAATCACATAACTATCATATAACTATCATATAATGAAAAACATTTAAATCTGGCAAAACTTAACTAAAAGAAAACTGCTAAACTTTTGATACAAAACCGTATGATTACTGCAATAAACTGCACCAGTTTAGACTTTACCAAACCCCAACCAATATTACTCAATCTATAATAGACAACGTGTCACAACAGAAAATCTTCCTCTATTTCAGTGCCACTGGGCTTCTCTTTCAGGCTTCTTATCAAGATAAACAAGTGTTTAGCTCAATCATTTGTCATCCAGCCGTTTTAATCACTGAGAAGTTTCTGCTTTCACTCTTGATTAATTGGGATATTAACAGTTTGATGTTGGCTCTGACATGGCAAGAGACAGTTTCTCTTTTTCCCCCCCTGGACATCAAGTAAGGTGATATGGCCACAGAAGACCAGCCCCAGCTGTAGGGGTCAAATCCAACAAAAAGCCAGGGCAACCGTACAATAGATCAAAGAGCATCATGTGCCTCGCCTGATTTGGCGAGAGACTTCTTATACTTACAGTCTCACATTTCATCAATGTTAATCATATATGACCATGACCAAATGTTTTTACATTGACAGAGTATAACTGGTGAATAAAGTATGATAAACATCTTAAAGTGGGGAGGCTCTAACTATCTCTGAAAGGATTAAAGAAATAATGTTTTCTTTTAGGTTGCATATTAACCATTTTCTATTTTTGGCAACAATAAAGTCAAATAATCAGTAGTGTGTGGTCTAAAGACCAAATCAAAGTATTTGTTTTGGAATTTAATGGGAGCTGCAATGTCTAAATGTCATTTTTCCCCTCAAATGAGCTTCCAGGAATGAATGCAACTGTTAGTGAAACACATGACTATAACTGAGAAATATTCAAGCACCTGAATAAACAGTTGTGAGACAGTCAGATTTGCATTCATCTGCAACATATTTGTCCTGGAATGAGCAGCAACTGAAGATCACAGTTCACTGACTGGGGCCAAATCATCAGATGCTATGCACAATCCAGCTCAAGAATGGAGGGGAAGGAAGGAGGGGTGCCAAGCACATGTATGCCCCATCTGCCACACAAGCGCCTCACACCGTTAAAACATCCTTCAGAACTTCGGTTTTGACTTAACGCAAATCTTTAACACACGTTTTGAGGTTACCGAGAATCTGCTTGAGCTTTAACACACAGAAAGAAACGCATAACTACTTTTAAGCTGCCGTTGCTCGTGCAGCAAGACCAGTAAACTTTAAAGCGACTCACCATTTCAGCACACGGTCGGTGAAAAAGCGCCTTGAGAAAACATGTTTTCGAAGTTCGGGTTTGTCTGTCGCGACCAAGAAGCAAACCTTTCAGTTTCACTCAGCTAAACTAAACGGAGAAGGGGTTTAAAAAATACATACACTGATGCATTGATTTTCTGTCCTAACTCGGGAAATTTACGAGGAAAAGGATCTCGCTATGTGGATACGGGAAGCGCATGCGCAGAGTGCGGTCATCCACGGATGCTCTCTGGAAGTCCAAAAGACAACATCCAAAACTTGGAGGAAAGATTTTTAGAAAATTAAAACTGTTGCGTATTATGGGAATTTTGGATTTTATGATATACCTTGATATTGCTTCCTACATAGGACTGTGATTTATCAGGGGAAAAACATAAATATATGTTTCTAAAAAAACTGACCAAAAAAGAAGTTGTGAAGCTGTTTATGAGAAGTAGCCTATGAGTTTCACAAGTGAAGGATAGTATGTCAAATATGAAAGAGATAAGGTGGCTGTTTCCTGTTTAATTTAACCCCTACTGATAACTTGTTAAGAGGTCAATATTATGTTAGTGTTGACTTTATCTTATTTCATGGTAGGCCTGTTTATCCCGTTTTCATCTTACATGAATCAAACAAGCCAATCTCTTATATAACTTTAAACTGTTTCTCTATTTGATAATACCCAACTTTAATTTAACTTTGAAAACTTTAATAAAGCCTTAATGTCAGTTTATGATGAAGTATTTTTTTAACAGTGATGCTGTTTAATTCATTCAAGCAGTGATGTTCATTCTGTGCTAAATGAACAATCCACACAATATGGTTCTCCAAACTGGCAGCAGGTGTTTATCCCAGTGGAGGTGGAACAGTCCCTGCAAAAATGACACAAAGACAACCAACAATACCTTGGAAAAAGAATCAATTACTCTCTGAGATGGCTAAAATGGAAAACGCATAATGGGAGCCCCAAGATCAGGTTTCTTCCTTTGACTACACAAAAACAGGCACAAACAAAGATATTTAAAATATTTGGTGATTTGTTTTGGCAAGCTGCGTCATGCAGTTGGGTTTTTCATTATTAGTTTCCACCAACCTGATATGAAATTTCTTAAAATATTGCTCTTCCTTTCAACAATCACTTATTTCTTAACACTTGTTTATTGTGGAAGCTGATCATTCATCCTGCATATTTTAACCTAACTGGTCTGCTTTTTATTAATTGGCACTGAAATAAGTTGTGAAAATCTGTAATATGGGTTTCATGAGCATTACAGGTCAAATCTGATAAGGTTTCCTGTTTACTTGTACTCCTACTCATTATGTGTCAGATGTCAGTGTTTTCATTTATTTTATCTTATTTTGTTAAAGACCTAGCTCTTTTCATTGTTTATCTAAATTCTTTTGACATCAAAGATAATCTGTTGTGTAATTAAGAATTCACAATAATCTTATTGGCCTACATTTAAAAGATGTGATTGAAATATTGCATAAATGGCATCAAGGTTAGTAGTGGGGTTACAGGAAGTGTTGTGTTTAAGGACTCATCAAATATTCTGACTGACTTTGACCAAACTTTTTTCTTTTGCTTAAAGTCTCAGGAGATATGTTTTTCCCCTTTTTTTAAATACAGTTTTGTTTTAATTATATCAAAACAGGTTTGGATTAGCCTAGCTTACTTAAACCTATCATGAGACAAATTAATAGTAGGCCTATTAGTGGCTCAATTTTTATGTAAAGGTTTTTATCCTGCCATTAGCCTTCGCCCAATATGCACACTCGCCTATAATTGTTCTCCTCATTGTCCATTTCACATGGCATTTAAGTCTACATAGAATCACGGGAAAGTCTAACCATTAGTGTAAACCAAATAGCTGAAACGATTAATTCAAGGATGGGGATTCAGGCTGCAGGAGCCCAAAGAACATGGCGCAAACAAAACGCTGCGCTCCTGCAAACACGCACTCAGCCGCCTCATTACCAACTGAATGGATGATGAGCTGTCAGATAACAAGTCTTGAGGACGCATGTCAATTTCCTTTAATGTTCTCATCTACTTGTTAAACACGAAAGTGGGTGGATGAGGGTATATAAGACACCCCTGATCTCCCAGTACAGGAATTTGTCATTAACCGGCTGGAAACATGCGCTCATTGGGAGCTCTGGCTGTTGCGCTGTACGCATCGCAGCTGCTGCTGCTGGCTCATGGAACTCATAAATCCAGAGATGGAGTCTACATTAGGGCGGACAACCGTTTTCCCACGTTGGACCGATCCGCCGTCTATCACCTGCCTACCTATATGATGCACCTGTACAAGAATTTCAAGTCCAACTTCTCCAGAGTTTTGGATAGAATGGAGCAAGACGCGGCGAAGCAAGCGGACACAGTGAAGAGCATGATGGCGAGAAGTAAGATATGGCTCACAATTTTACAAGCAAGGCAGTCTAAAATTTTAAGCCAAAAAGTAAAAAAACGTGCTTATAAATTCCTGTAGATATGGTCAGAGTCCGTCATCTCTGGCATTTAGAGCCCCTCAGATTTGTTTGGGCTCAATTGTTGCCCTGTCACTGCGTGCCAGACGACCTCAGAGGGCTTCAATCCACATCCCGCTCTGGAGCTGAATAACCATGCGAGGATCAGCGTGTGAAAAGGCCGGTTTTCTGTCTAATTCTCAAAGCAAACCTCTTTTTTCTTAAATAGGTGATGTTGATTAGGTCCCTCGCCAGACATCCCCCTATACAAATCTCTTGTTGGGTCAAATCAACAACTTCCCTTAGTTCTTTTTCGCACTTGGTCTGATTAGATTAGAGCTCGGGATTTAATGGTGGCACAAGCAAGCCAACTCAGGACAAGCCTCCCTGCTGCTGAATCCAATTTCACATGGCTGCAAGGTGTTAGAGTTATTACCCACCACAGTTATTTGTTTGGCTGAGGATATGCAGAAGCCAGAACATGCATCAGTGTGTTAAATGATTGGTTTCGGCTTGGTGTTTGGTTTGAGTGGATTAATGGAGAGGATGATTTGCACATTTGATCAAGAGTCTGACTCAATAGCCCAATGCACTGGACAATACAAAGGCTAACCGCTTAAAATGCTTTAATCCTGCAGATTAATTTGAACCACACCTGTTCATTGAATCACAATGATGCTCATTAAAGATATGGGCAAATCATAGGCTGTCATACCAGTGACAAGATTATGTTTCTTAACCATATCTGATTCTGAATTTTACCACATGTTCGTCTCACATGGTCAACATGACTTAATAGGTATTATTAAAAATGATGACTATTTTACTGATGTCTGATTCAGTTTGTCTAAACAACCAAAGATATACTATAAAAGATATCACTGTTGTGTCCTGATCTGGTTATTCAGAGAGGTGACAAAGTAAAGGGGAAAAAATGAATGCTTCAACCCAACAGATGTTGATTCAGTGGCTTCTTATAGTTTGGTTTGGGTGCCTTTTCAGGATCAAGCAGCTCCAGACCAGTTTCAAGTTGCTCTGTGAGATAAGCTTCATCCTATCATGTAGAATGTAACTTCCACTGCATGTCACAAGTGATCACTGACTTGTTTGATGGGTACAAAAAGAGCATAAAAAATTATTTTGGCCTTTATAACAGCAGGCCTCAACACATTTTGGAGGTTCTGTTCCACTATTTAAGGCTGTGTTCTCCAATCATCATCATCAGAGCATTTTTTGTAGGGGAAACATGTGTTTGGAGGGATTGAACCTTACATAGGAACTTCAAGTTGTTTTTTTTTTAATTTATTTATTTACCATATTTATATGAATACACTGCCAGTTTCTAATGATTTTTAAGCTTTGTATGAAACTAAACATTAACTTCATGTTTCTTAGATGTGTTATGTAGATGTGTACTACCTTAACCTGAATTGTTTGCTTTATGGACTTTTGTAGAAAAATGTGCATTTTTCCATTTCAAATGTGCCACTGCCACTGTATATATTAATGTATGTTTTGATGTGGACATAAAAAATAATTTAGCTATATTTTTGACCAATTACCAGCTGTTTTCTGTAACATGCTCCTCATGTGTGCTTTCTTTTTTTTCTTTGAACTAAATCAGGTTTGAGGTACAACCATGGGCGCTGGGTGGCAAAGTTTGACCTCCGCGCTTTGCAGGCTGACAAACACATCCAGGCAGCAGAGCTGAGAATCAGGCTTCCTCAGTTACAAAGTTTTTCCAACATCACAGTGGAGGTGTATCACCGGGAGCGGGAGCTGGTGGGGCTGCTCACTCAATCGTCGCTAGTCACCTCATCTCAGAGCTGGAAGGTATTCAACATGACAAGCCCTCTCTTGGGCTGGCTCAAGCGAAAATCGACAGCGAGGATTCGCCGGGAGAGAGGTTCAAGACGGAGAAAAGCGATCAAGAAAAAACCAGGCCTGTCCATTCTCAGTCAGCCTTTTTATGTTGCAAGCTCAACAAAGGAGCAGGACACGAGGGACCAGGCCTTGCTGGTTGTTTTTTCCCACACGGGGTTTGATGAGAACTCAAAGGCCAAGGCAAGCTTGCTCCATACAGCTGAACAATCCAAGTTCTTGTCCCCTGCTGAAATCAAAAGGGACCATTGGCCAAAGAGGCGAAGAAGCAAACGAGGCCAGAGAGAGCAAACAGCGAAGAGCCTGCAGGTGTTCAAGAGAGGGGGTGAAAAATCTGTCTGTCGCAGAGTGGACTTGCATGTTGACTTTAATCAAATTGGCTGGGGGTCCTGGATCATCTTTCCTAAAAGATACAATGCCTACCGGTGTGAAGGTTCTTGCCCTAGTCCTTTGGGAGAAGACCTCAATCCAACCAATCATGCTTACATGCAGGTAAGTTGAACTATTTCCCTGTTAGGGTGCATTAGGTATTAAGACTACAGTCACTTCAAGATCATGCTTTGTTCCTGCCCCTTAACTACTATGAAATCAATCATTAAAGCAAATAGAACATTAAGCTCAGGCCCTTTTCTCCCTTCCCTGCAATTTAAAGGTGAGATGATCACTATTCACTGATCCCGAAAAGAAAAGGGGCACTTACTTCTTCAAAATGGTGGGTTAAGTCAAGCCAAAGAAATGCATTGGTTGAGTCACAGGGTCACATGGTCTTTTTGAGTGGACACAGTTGTAGCACAAAATAGGAGATATTGATGTTGACCTAGAGTATTTGTAATCACTTATAAACTGTTGCAGATTGGCTCATCTGCTTACTGGTTTGAATTTACAGGAAATCTGGAGATAAAAAAAACTAAAAAAAGTAGTTTCAGGCTTGAGAAGGAAACCAAACTAAATTAGACCTTGAATTTTGACTATTATTATTGTTCTAACCTAAATAATTCATATATAAGACATGGGTTGTTCTCAAAAACAATCACAGGCATGAGCTTTAATATCTTGAACATAAAACATTATACGGTCTCACTCTTTCGCCACAGAAATATTATAATTTACCTAAATCCTTTGTTTTTTCTTCTTTTTTTTCAAGAGTCTACTGAAGCATCACCATCCTGAACGAGTGGCATCACTATGTTGTGCGCCAACCAAAACGAGCCCACTCAGCATGCTGTACTACGAGAATGGGGAAATGCTCCTTCGACACCATGAAGACATGATTGTGGATGAGTGTGGTTGCCAGTGACAGCTACAACCACCTCCAAGCATGAGTGGCATAACGTGCTGTAAAGAAGCAAAGGGAATTCTGAGACAAGGAAAAGGAAAACACTTAGCCAGAAGGAAAAAGCTCTTTGACATTTGTCTCTTTGCACTGTAAAATTACAACAGGGCTTTGTGCAGAGACGTGACTTTAATCTGTGAGGGGGCTCTGGTTTGGAAGGTTGGAAATGGGCTGAAATACAAACTCATTAACAGCTGTCTGCTGTTGTCTCAATCCACTGCAGAAGCTTATTCTCTTTAATTTATCAGTTTAATCTGTGTAAACGTGGCATGGTTGTTAAATATTGTAGCACTGTTGTTTTTTAGTGTAAATTACCATTTTTGTTACTTTAAACAAATGTATATTTATTGTAAATATTAAAAAATGTATTTATGTTCGTTTTACTGCACTGATCAAGTTTAGCATGTAAAAATGTGAATACTTTAAAGTGGGGAGCAATTTAACATGTGTGGGGTAAAACTATTACTGTGAAATTTGCAGCTAAAATATAATCCCAATCTTGAAAAAAATAAAAGGTTTAAAACAATGTTTGTGTTTATATTCATACCAACAGAAGAATTTCAAGGTTTTTGTATAGTACATCAATGACTTATCTGGATCCACCCTGTGTGACACTGTGACAAAAGAACAGGCACATCAAAAGAGACTTTTCTAGTTTTTACAGTGTTTCAGGCTCCCAGAGTGGCTCATACCCAAATTCTATCCAGAATTGTGTAGCAGAGGGATATGCAGCAAATACTGCTAAGTTGTAACAATGCTAAACTAAGTTCTATTCTTCTAAAGGCAGGGGGCTCGTTGTATTCATATCCTCTGAAAAAACACTGACTAACCAAGAATTTACCAGCACTATGACCATGGCAGTGGTCAAACTGGGATTAGTTGACCTGGATTGAAAGGTAAGACAACATTTAACTTTTTGATCTCAAGACAAAATGGAAATAAAATGTTAAATTTTAATTCAAACTACATTAGCCCTAAATAGCCAGCAGAGTTAAATTTACCAGTAACTTTAAGCAGAAAATATTTAATCTTCCGTATATTGAAATAACAAATAAATAAAAGGTATAAGACGTAATTTAAAATATTTCTCATTGTAAAAACTCCTAAAATGCGCACAATCTATCCATGTTTTGGCCCACGGTAATTTTCTACAGTGTCTGCGTTATCACAGCGCAGGGCTGATACCCATCAACAACATCTGGCACAATCGCATGTTTAGCTTGTCGGCTAACGCGAGCGCTCATCTAATTTTTGCGTGCTTATTATTAGGTGTCAGTAAATTGCCTTGTCATTTATCATGAATAACACAGTATTTACGTGAACCACCATCCTTTGGGCTATAAATACTGACTCACTAAGCTAGTAGTGCTGTCGAAGCTAATGTTAGCTAGCACTGACAGCTGCCAGGTCCTGTTCTGTAACACTAGCTGGTCACTAGTTTTGGTAAGTGGCACCTTTCCTTTTAATAAAGCTGCTCTTTCTGCAGTTTGTGGATATATATTTGCTATTCAGTATATGTATAGGGTCAGGCGGAAGCTTTTTCTTCTGCTAATTTTGGGGTATATTGAAACATTTAGTCAAAGTAATGTGCGACTTGCTCGCGTGTGGAGTGTAGTTAGTGCGGCATTACTCACTTCCCGCAGGCTCATGTTGGTTTAATAATCAGGCATGTAAAGCTACTACCAAGACAACGTTTTGAGAGTACTTTATGGTGTTTGTTTTGTATTTAATGTCTTATTAGTTTGTGACAATAAGGGGCAAATACCAATGACAATACCAAACAATGTGGTATAATAATTTGACAAAGTAAAGTGCAATAGAAAAACAAAACACAAAATATTTAACCACGACAGCATTTAGAAGTAAGTTGTGTTTTGAGTTCTTGGGTCAGACCAGGATCTGACTGTTGCACAGGAAGTTGTCAAATCTTGCATGTATTTTCAGATTTTCAAATCTGAAAAAATATTTAGTGCAATCTATGTTTGCCCACTGCATCTAAAAGTTTTAGTTTTTGTTGAATACTTTTCTATGTCTTGGATGATTTTTAGCCATTGACAGTTGAGATTTTAACCCATTCCTCCTCCTCATTCCTCCTCCACAATTGTTTCTGTTGCATTACCATTATTCTTCCATAACTAGTCCTCTGTGGAATGACTTGAGTGGTTGGCAATTTCCCTTATGATGGGGTCAATATAAATTCTTCATTTCCAACAGCCTGGGCTATCTTTCCTTACCCAGGTTTAAGCTCAAATCATTATTTCACAAATGAGACCATGATTTTATTTCTGAAGTTTTTCTCTTTTTTTCTACACTATAGCAAAAAAACAAAAACACTTCTGGCTTGTACACAAGATTATATTTCTAAACATTTTGAGTTATGTAAGCCTATTGATATTTTAGGCCTTATTTTTGCAAATATAAAACACGCTTGATACATGAAAAAATATATGAATTTATCTAACCGTTTGCAGCTTTCACACTGACAGTGTTATATGTATGTCATTACAACAATATTAATTCAAAATGACTTGCATTTAGTCCAGTAAACAAGGGTAAATGGGATCTTTCTAAACTAATTCACCCCTTTTTAAGCACACAAATAAAATGCTTTTAATATTTTTGTTTAGATCTCTCACAAAGTCTACTTTTACCCTGTTGCTAAATCAGTTATTATTGGAGTCAGCATGGAAAACAGGCTTCGGAGGAATATAATTAACCATTACTATTTTTGTCAAAGGATAGATGAAAAGTGTGCAAATGTAATGATTCATTACCTCCCTTTGGAACAGCTACAGCGGAAATATGGCTGAGGCGGTTGCTAAAGTGGCCCGGAGGATTAATGCAACGGTTGAGGAGGGAAAAGATAGTCTGGGTAAGTCACCCTAGAGCTTTTTTTTTTCTCTGACTCTCACCCACTCTTTCTACAATCTATTTAGAATTGTTGTGTTGTCTCAGATTTTACCAGCAGGTGGCGACATAGACTTTAATCTGCATTCTGCAGTAATCTTAAATCCCATGTGTTCAGTACTTATGGATATTCACAGTTTCTTTGCTAATGTTTGGTAATCTCATATCCATATCCCTACTCTCTGCAGACCTGTCCAACTGTCAGCTGATCTCCTTCCCAGAAGGTGTGTTCAAGGTCCTCAGGACTGTCTCAGAAAACATTCAAGTCATCACATTGGCTGACAATGAGATGAAGGCCATTTCTAGCAAGTTCTTTTCCACTTTTACTCAACTCAAAGGTAGAGAACAATGCACTAAATACCTGTCTGATTCAAAAATTCTTTATTGAAGACGTGGCTCTGTTGTATGCTTTCCATGTTACAAACTGTTCACATGTCTTCATGCTATGACAGACAAACAGACAAGCAACCCAACCTTTTACTTGTGTCTTGAAATACCTTGCAGAACTTGACCTGCAAGGCAATGTCCTCACCAAACTGCCTGACAACGTGGGGGAAATGCAGCATTTAACCAGAATCAATCTGGCTAATAACAGCTTCTCCATCTTCCCTGATAAGCTTGCTGAAATAGCCTCATTGGAGAGGATTGACCTAGAGGGAAATAACATCACTGGTAATATATTAATGCATCATGTGTGTATAAATTTGATAGTTTCTTTAGTTTTCTTTATTTTCTATCTTTTAATGTTTTTTCTTAACAGAAATACCTTTGGAGAAGTTGTCTGTCATGCCAGCGCTGAGGTGGCTTAATGTGAAGTCCAACCCTTTGGATTCTAACACTCAGGCTGCTCTGCATTCTCCCCATAATTTCAACATTGTGTCAACAACGGAGTCCTAAAATATGACGTTACCCAATCTATAAACTGCATGCTGTGTGCCTTTAGGGTCTCTCAAGTGCCTGAGAGATGACATTAAAATACTTGATGAGGACATGATGATGTACAAGGAAAGAAAACACAGGCATATGAAAATGATGAGTTTACTGCTGCTTCTACTTTTAGGGGATGAAATCTATCTTTCTTGAAGACGGTTGGACTTTTTAATATCTCAAACTGTATTTTAATTGCATATTTATGACTTTTGATAGTATAAAAAATAAACAACATTATGAAACCCTTGTTTACCATTGTTGTTTCAGCCACGATGTCATTTGCGAGTCATTTCAGCTGGTTTAACACAAGATGACTAGCACAGATCCAGCGATGGATGTTTATTTTATTGATAGAAGGCCACTTTATTTAACTGTCTGCTGACATTTTAAAAGATACTAATTACAGCATGTTTTCCTCTATTTCACCTCAACACTTCACTGGAATGACAAATGAATAAACATTCTCAACATTTTCAAGTTGACTTTACAGTTAACCTAAATGTCAAGGCTTAAAACACAAAGTAACTAAGGCATTAGTTAAGTGTACAAAAGATCAAGTCAAAGTGTTTTAGGCAAGCTTTTTAAGATTTCCATAAATAGCAACACTGCTGAGTGTGAAACAGCTAAGCGGATGTTAGGTCTCACTGTTTCGAGTTGTGCTTTAGACTATATTTAGAAATCTCCAGTAGCCAAATTAGTTTGTGTGTCATGACATGAAGGTGGAACTTCTTACTTAACCAGAGAAGAACATCCTATATTTTGTATGGCAGCAAGCTTTATAGGGTCCCATGACTTCTCTGTTACCCTAATCATAACCTTCCCTTGTTTTCAATTTGTTGTTTTGTCTAATTTTGATGTAGGTACAAATATTTTCAAATAGTTAGTCAACAGCTGCTCAATCGCCCTTTGTATTATGTTAAAAAGTGAAAGAAAAAGATGGAAGATATCAGCTACAAGTCAAGGGAAGTTTATGTTTATAGCACATTTTCAGGTTCAAAACTATTCAGTGCTTTTCATAAAACATTAAAACATAAAAGAGGGAATTACAATGAAATCATTTAAACACAAACACACACAAATCACTAAAAAGATTAAAAGTTAAAGAATAGTTCAAAGATACCAACCTTAAACTATAATCATTCAGTAGGTATTAGTTTCGTGAAATAATAGTACATGTTGAACATATATTTGACATACCAGTTCCATTTAATCAAGTAATGGGCTCTTCTTGTACCTTCATGAACTTCTTTATTAACTTAATTAACAATCTCAGAAATAACAAATAAAAAAAGTATAATATTAGACAAACTTAAAATGCTTAAGAATATCAACAGTGTGAGCAGACAAGTACATTCTTAGCATATATATTTTACTTCTGTCAGTCAAGTAAAAAAAGAAAAAAAGATTACATTTTCATTAAATGCACTTCAATCGGAGAGATCTCATCACTTAAAAGTTCAGGAAAAAAACAAAAACTGCGCAAAAAGCAAAGGCAATGGAAATAGAAGTCTATTAATATGTTACCTGTTCTGGATGTGTTAAGGAATTTCACATATAATGTTGCAAAAAATAGATCCAGAAGTCTGTTATCAAACTGTTGCAGTGAAAACAAAACAGCAAAAAGTCAATCTGGCTACCTAATCCTGCCTTGTTAATTGGTTTACAGCTTACACCAGTCGGGCCATCTGCTTCTCTCTGAAAACAGCTCTCAAGAGTCAAAGCTTACAAAGAGGAAAATAGAAAATGAAACTCATGTAAAGCAGCTAGAAACCACACAATAATGTTTCAGAATCCATGAAGGTTTCAAGGAGAAACATGTAATAAGGCAAAATTCACTACTGATCATTCACAATTACTACAGATTCAGATATTAAATTTGATTTATATTCTGTGAATCTATGGGAATATGCAGAGGTCACCCGCTTTCCAAGTTTCACTCCCTTCACATAGGAGCTCTGCTCTCTCATGCAGGCAATTACAGGTCTCAGGTTAAGCACTGCGCATGTATACTCCTCTTCCTTAGTACCTACCTGTCAGTCATTTTGGAGCTTTAGCCCAGCTAACTTCGTTCACAGATCGCAGAGGAAGACTTACAAACCAACATGAGCTTTACTACCGAGGAGAGGGGCAGGCCAAATACACAGGAGTACCGGCTGTTTTTCAGTGAGTAGAGCTTTTCTAATAGACTGTGTATTTGTAATTGTTGATTTAATAACCTATTGTTGTCAGTGTATTGAAAGTTTACTGAATGCATTATAAAGATGTCTTAACGTTTCTGTTTACAAATAAAAGCTTTAAGTGTATTATTCCTTTCACAGAAAACTCGGAGGGCACATACATCTCTCCCTTTCATGATGTACCCATATATGCAAATGAAGCACAGGTATTATACGCGTCTGTTGTCTTTTAATGAATTGGACATAGGCTAACTGTAACCACATTACAACCAGTTTGTAGTTGCACTAGTTGTAATGTTTTCTTGTAGTACAAGGAAACATTACAACCAATGTACCAAAAAATGGTTGTAATGTACACAGTAAGGCTTGTACTGTGGTTTTGACGTTTTTTTCTGGTACGCATGATGGAAAAACACGGGACATACAAGTTCATACAATGTAATTGCATTTGAAAAACAGCATTGGGTCCCTCCTTTATGGTCTTCCTTTTTACCCCATTTCCACCAATGAAGAACTGGTGCAGGTGCCAGAGCCAGTGCTCAGCTGGTTCTGCTCTTGTGCTTCCAAAGAACCAGTTTTGTTGGTATGGAGACACTGGACCGGTATCAGCCTGTTTCAGTTTGGCCAGATAGCCCCACCCCAACCGCTGACGCAAGCTACAGAAACCGATTCTAAACTCTGGCCCAGCAAAGAGTTAGTACCAGGATAGGACCAGTTTTGGGGGGCAGGAGCCAGTGCTTAGGCAGTCAAAAACCAAAGAACCGGTGCTTAGTCTGGCTCCGGCTCCGAACCAGCACTGGAATCAGCTTGGTCAAAAAGTTCAAGGAACTCTCCCCCCTGGCATGGATTTCTGTAGAATGCAAATGAGCAAGATTTGCTTTTGAAAACCACTGGCGTAAAACTTTAATCTTGTTTGAAAATTTTTTCTAACTCTTATGTAAGTCTTATTTGATCATTTCAAACATTAAAGAAAAGTAGCACAGGGAGATTTATGCATGAAGATACTGTTTCAAAGCTGATTTTCTTATCATTTTACAGAATATCTTTCATGCAATTGTGGAAGTTCCAAAATGGACAAATGCAAAGATTGAGGTATATTTTTCACATAAACATTACAAATTTATTGTCCTTTCCTTTAAAAAAAACTTAGATTTTTTGTTCACTGTTTAATGAGCAATTATTGTTCCTTCTGTGTTTGTGTTTGCCTTATATTTCTAAGATTGCCACTAAGGAACCTCTTAACCCCTTGAAACAAGACATGAAAAAGGGAAACCTTCGTTATGTGGCAAATGTGTTTCCACACAAAGGTTATATCTGGAATTATGGAGCTATCCCACAGGCAAGTCCTCTTCACTCTAAATACATGCAGAGAGCAGGAAACCTGTTCATTTGACTAAATGCTCTATTTTTTTGATAGACATGGGAAGATCCCAACCACAAGGACAGTGACACAGGATGCTGTGGAGACAATGATCCAATCGATATCTGTGATATAGGAAACAAGGTCCTGAAATGAACTCATTCATTTATTCAATTTCTGTACCACTTAATCCAATTCAGGGTTTTTGGGGGGCTGGAACCTATCCAGGAATTAGCAGAGAGTCATTCATGTGCATCTGCATACAGCCATTTCAGATAAGTGTCTGCTATTTTTAGGTGTGCTCTCGAGGAGAAATAATCAAAGTGAAGGTGTTGGGAACTCTAGCTCTGATAGATGAGGGTGAAACGGACTGGAAGGTCATTGTGATCAATACTGAGGACCCAGAAGCTGATGACTTTAATGGTAGGAATAACCTGTTATACTGTAGGTCTTTGCTTGTGCAACTAGAACGTATCCATGGTTATCCAGGGTTTTTCCATGGTGATATGTTTTTGTTTGTTTGTTTTTCAGACATTGATGATGTGAGGCGACTTAAGCCTGGATATCTGGAGGCAACTGTTGACTGGTTTAAAAGATACAAAGTCCCGGATGGAAAACCTGAAAACCAGTTTGCTTTTAACGGAGAGTTCAAAGACAGGGTGCACTTTCCATACTTCCTTTGTTTTCAAGAATGCCAGATATATATCTTTTGTGAGAAAAAATGTCAAACATACAGCAAAATACCTTTTTTCATTTTAATAAGATACATTTTATTTGTATGAAATGGTTTTGTTGGTGAAGACAAAAGTGTACAATGTGTTGTGATTTTCAGGACTTTGCCATAAAAACAGTGAAAAGCACTCATGAGTTTTGGAAGGCAATGATTTCTCAGAAGAGCAATGCTGGGGAGTTAAACTGGTAAGAAATTCATGTTAAGATCTAACTTGTGCTGTTTCATGCATAAAGGAGATGTGATAGTGTAGGTGATGAAAGAAATGGTAGTATTTCCTTCAGTTATTTTCTCAAAACGCTTATTAAGCAAGTAAAGCTGAGGAATAAGATGCCATTTGTCTGTGAGGACATGGGCACATAGTAATTGTTTTTTAAAGGACCCCAAAAGAACATTTTTATGTTGTAAAGAGCAAACTCTTTCGCTCTGTATTCAATCAGCATGAACACAAGCGTGTCCGACAGTCCGTTCTGCTGCTCTGCTGGAGATGCAGAGACTGTGGTGAAGTCTGTAAGTCTATCTTAATTTCAGATACAACTTTAAAGTTCTTTTTTCATACCTTCTGACGAAAATATCTTAAAGTCATTTAATGCTATTTAATTTGAAAATGAATTTCTTGAGTGTAAATATCAGAGTTTAAAAAAATCATTGACTCTCACAGGCATGTGTCTTTGGACCTGCAGATCCTATTCCAAGCTCTGGTAGGTGTTTGTTCACTTATTGTTTTATCCTTCAGCCTCAGAGAGCATAGAGTATACACATAGAGTATGTCTACACATAGAGTATGGGTCACAACATAGAGTATGTTGTGACCCAGCAGAATTTCCATGTTATTTGCTTTATTTTCTTCTTCTTTAATTTGTTTTTCAGTTGACAAATGGTTCTACTATGAGAAATAAAATGGTTCAGCAAGACCAAGAAACTAAAGATGAGAATTCTTCCTTCATCTTTGTCAGTAAATGAGAAATGCAGATTGACTTTAAGAAGAGTTCTTTCTTCATTCTTGTCAAGCACTTATAAAGGTCTCAGCATATGAAAAAAAATGTTTTTCATTGTTTACACCCAATGACAAGTACCACGAGAACACTAATAAATCTAAATCCCAGTACTGTGTGTATTGTATTGATTTCATTGCCATTTGTACATGCTATGATAATCAGTGAATATGAGCCTGCCTAATATGAGCTTTCATTTGAAAAGCCAGACTGAAAAGGTATAGACATAAATTCCATTCTGATCTTTCATTCAATAACTACTTTAAGTAATAAGCAAATTTCAAAATTGCCTTTTGGCATATCGATAAATCATGCAAGTGGTGTTCCTGATTGTAATACTATAGCTTTGGATGTAAATGTCTTGTAAAATAAAATAAACCTTATGGAATGTGGTGCCATGCTTTAATTAAACAGTAAACTCCGTTAAGCTCTGTATTATTTTACTGTCATCTGAAGCTGTAGGTGGGGTGTCATTACTTTTTTTTTCTTGTGTAGCATCTGGATTGTCAAAAAAAAAACTATCTGCTGTTACAACTGTACAAAATGACAGGTACATGGATCATGTTAATGGAATGATGTAGTTCATATAATAATAGGTTTCTTGTAAAAGACACCAGAAAATGAGAGCCTCTAGACTCACTTTATTTTTAATAGGAAATCACAAAAGAACTGTGAAACTTTAAGCAATAGTCATGCAAAAGCACTTAGACAAAATTAGTACTACACAGAACATTTTATTTCCCTGGCGGAATAGAATTATAGGGCATGATTTAGGGTGTAAAATTTATGATACTACAAAATTCAAGATCACTAGGTTTTCAGGGCAAGTTAAGATTTTTATTAGTTTCACTTTTATTCCACTGAAATGTATTATGCTTTCTGGTTCTTGACGTTCTCATTCACGTCAGTCGTTCAGTAGGAGGCGCTTTAACAGCATCTACTGCATGTCATTACCCAAGTCCTAACCCACGAAGAAGAAAAAGGAGCCCCCTGATTGACTGTTTCCAAGGAGACCAACGACACTACCGAGAACTGGGACATTGGTAGAAGCTGTTGGTGGGTGAGTTAAAATCAAAGAGTAACTTAAATGTAACTCTTCAGTATAAAAATATATTATAGTGCTGGCGTCTCTTAATTATGGTTGCCCTTATAGTCAACCGTTTATTAAACGTTGACGTTACCCACGTGACTGAAGTAACCGGTGGGTTAACGTCAGATTTAGCTAACATCTTAATGCTAACCAGCTAAGCAGCACAATTTCTTCACTATTATGTTGCATAGAGTCGCTCAGAATAGACAAATAATGAATACTTGTTTGATTTGTGTATGTCACTTGTGACTGTGAGCCGTTTATTCGGCCAGAAGTAATATTGCTGTTAGCCACAACCTACACGTGTGGGTGGAGGTGGAGTGTTATGTCACAGGTATCTGACTAGTAGGTGATCACCTGCATGATGTCATGCTTTGAGCTTAGAAACATTTCTTGTGGCAGGATTCTTTAACATTAAAACAAGAAGAAAACAGGCGGATTAAGTTTGATTAACGCGAAGGATGGCTCAGTTTGAAGCCCAGCTAATGGAAGCAGCAAGAGGATAACGTGTTGCTAAATACATTGAAATAATAATGGAGTTCACCTAGTTGATCACTTCGTTTCAAAGCGCACTTTTACCACATTGTTTGTTTAAATAGATGACATAAATTCGGTTCAATCCGATCAAACGTGCATTTCTTTGAGAAATTATCTGAACAGAAAAATATTGGATGAAATCAGTCTTATTGTTTTAAATCCAGGTATATCTGAATATATGTGAATGACAACTTCAAAATATACACTCACCGGCCACTTTATTAGGTACGCCTGTCCAACTGCTCATTAACACTTAATTTCTAATCAGCCAATCGCATGGCGGCAACTCAGTCCATTTAGGCATGTAGACATGGTCAAGACAATCTCCTGCAGTTCAAACCGAGCATCAGTATGGGGGTGAAAGGTGATTTGAGTGACTTTGAACGTGGCATGGTTGTTGGTGCCAGAAGGGCTGGTCTGAGTATTTCAGAAACTGCTGATCTACTGGGATTTTCACGGACTAGGGTTTACAGAGAATGGTCTGAAAGAGAAAAAATATCCAGTGAGCGACAGTTCTGTGGGCGGAAATGCCTTGATGATGCCAGAGGTCAGAGGAGAATGGCCAGATTGGTTCGAGCTGATAGAAAGGCAACAGTGACTCAAATAACCACCCGTTAAAACTAAGGTAGGCAGAAAAGCATCTCTGTACGCACAGTACGTCGAACTTTGAGGCGGATGGGCTACAGCAGCAGAAGACCACGCCGGGTGCCACGTCTTTCAGCTCAGAACAGGAAACTGAGGCTACAATTTGCACAAGCTCATCGAAATTAGACGATAGAAGATTGGAAAAACGTTGCCTGGTCTGATGAGTCTCGATTTGTGCTGCGACATTCGGATGGTAGGGTCAGAATTTGGCGTCAACAACATGAAAGCATGGATCCATCCTGCCTTGTATCAACGGTTCAGGCTGCTGATGGTGGTGTAATGGTGTGGGGAATATTTTCCTGGCACTCTCTGGGCCCCTTGGTACCAATTGAGGATTGTTGCAACGCCACAGCCTACCTGTGTATTGTTGCTGACCATGTCCATCCCTTTATGACCACAATGTACCCAACTTCTTCTGATGGCTACTTTAAGCAGGATAATGCAGCATGTCATAAAGCTGGAATCATCTCTGACTGGTTTCTTGAACATGACAATAAGTTCACTGTACTCAAATGGCCTCCACAGTCACCAGATCTCAATCCAATAGAGCATCTTTGGGATGTGGTGGAACTGGAGATTCGCATCATGGATGTGCAGCCGACAAATCTGCGGCAACTGTGCGATGCCATCATGTCAATATGGACCAAACTCTCTGAGGAATGCTTCCAGCACCTTGTTGAATCTATGCCACGAAGAATTGAGGCAGTTCTGAAGGCAAAAGGTGGTCCAACCCGTAACTAGGATGGTGTACCTAATAAAGTGGCCGGTAATTGTATATGTTGAGAAGCAAATTGCAAATCGCTGATCAAAATGATTTTTTATCTAAAAGTATACTCAGAGAAATAGAAATAAAATAATGTGTTTTGTTTTTTTTGCAGTTGTTGGCAACAAATATTGTAATTCTTTTGAGATTACATTTTTGCAATTATTTTAGCAAGTCTGATCTGGTTAAAAAAATCTCTGGAAATATAGCCCCAGAAATAAAAGGATTGTTCATTAAGAAATATTATAATAGTGTATGGTTCCTAATGACTGTAGTGGATCCAATTTTTTAATATGTGTTTTGTTTCTGTTTTGTTGATTTCTCTAAAATGTCATCCTGTGGATAATCTAAAATGGATGATTATGAGTCCACATCTTATTTATGTGTTGTAAAGATAAACTCTTTTAGTTTTTGTTTTCATATTGCAGTATGTCTTAATGAGCTGACTCTATTCTTGTCACAGGCAGACAACGTCAATATGTCATTTTTATTTGACTGGATCTACAGGGGGTTTAGTAGTGTTTTACAATTCTTAGGTGAGTACCTTCTCTTGTTGTGCCTTCATTGAACTATAGCAAAAAAGTCTAAAGCTTGATCTAAAGTATGCCATGTAGTATCAAAAATCGCAAAAGACATTTATGTGATTGGATAGACTCCACAACTTTGTGACTGCAATAGTACATGTTCGTAAGGTAATGGAATAAAGGTTACAACAGTGTCATAATAGTTGTCTTTTGTTTTTTTTTGTTTTGTTTTTTTCAACTTTTGGGAATCCGTACAGGTCTCTACAACAAGTCAGGGAAACTTGTTTTCCTGGGCTTGGACAATGCTGGCAAAACAACACTCCTTCACATGCTGAAAGATGACCGACTTGGACAGCATGTGCCAACACTGCACCCAAGTAAGTAGATGTTTACAGTGGAGAGTAATGCATCATGATAGATTATATTTCTTTGCGTTGGCTGAGATTTAGGACTGTTTACATTGTACAAAAGCTTGTGAATCTCACAATGTGTATATTGGTATTTATTTAAAGAGAAGCTAGCTAGATTGAGCTCTTAGAGAAGGTTATTATGTCAGCAAACTACATAGGTCTTGAAGGACAGGTGTCGTGATGGAGAATTTTTAGACTAGTTGCTTTGAAACATGGTGATGATATGTCTGTGTTGCCCATTAAATTTAGTGAGGCTGAGTGCTGTTTTTTGTCTTGAAACTGAATAATTGATAAGATGTTTTACATGATTTTTAGTGAATGGCATGTTTCCCTCCTGAGTTACTTTGATATATCAGATTTGTACAGGATTGGTGTGATTTTTGCAACGGATTGTACATTATTGCTTGTTTGTATTGATGAAATAATTGAATTACTATGATGTTATTATTAATCAAGTGCTTAGAATGATTCTCACTGTGCAGATTAAAAAGCTGAAGACAATAACTGCAGTTTTATTTTGTCTCACAAAGCTTCTGAGGAGCTGACCATAGGTGGCATGACATTTACCACATTTGATTTGGGAGGACACGTCCAAGGTGAGATTTACCTCTAATCCTGTGAAAAGAAAAAAAAAACCAATGAGGTACTTATATCTCTTTTGTGCTGAATGAGGTTGTTAGAATTTATTTCTTTATTTCTTTTTTATCAGACAAACCTACATTTTTAAATAGGTTATCAGAAGAAAACTGAGTTCAGTCAACTTTTGTATGTTGATTTGAAGCATAAAGTTTGTGGCTTTTCTTTTTCAAAAAAAAAAATTACTTCAGATCTACAGAAGGTTGTAATTTTCCCATCATCCTTTCTTTACCTTACACTACATTCATTAGCATTCTCAAGAGTTTCATCACAGTCTTATCAATCAGATTTGCAGCCACAAGGTGTCTCTGTAAGCCTTACTGTACTGTTGTATTATTTTTAGGTGATTATGGTTCAGACATGGCTCTGAGCCTGTTATTCCTGATATGAGCAGCATTCGTAAAGACATGATGCACTGTCCCAAACTGGTTGTGAATAGTAGAAATGCTAAATGTGTGCATAAGGAAAGAGAACAATTCTCTTTTCTTTATTGTTTCCTAATTCCTAATAATTCCTTATACTTCGAGCAGACAGTGAATATTAACTTAGTTTCTTGAAATAACATCATCTAACTGAAATTTGCCTGCAGATCAAATTACTGTTAGCAGATTATTATGAAACAGGAATGGTTGTTGTCTAATAACATGATCATGTCTAATAAAATAAGATGTATTCATTAAAATTAGAGAACATATGATCCACAATAGCTCTGAAATTATTTAATGACTATGAATGGAAGCAGTGAGTAATAGATTAAATCTTCACCAGTACACGTATGGCTGGGCAATGTGGCCTCAAATCAATATCATGATTAATTGAAAATGGTACTTTGATCACAATTAGTTAACAATTTTTAACTTTTTATCTTTAGCCATCAAGGCTAACTAAAATGTTTTGTTGTAAATAATTTCACAATACAAGCGTGTTTATTGATTTAAGATGAGTGAAAGGAAGCTCACACAGTTTATATGGTCTTATAATAACTATTATAAATTATATTTAAAATAAATATTTGATAAGTGCAAAATACATCTTATCGGTCCCGAATGTCAGTTTTGAGTACCTTTTGATTATTTGCCCAGCCCGAAGTGGACAATAAAACTGCTATATGATGCACTGCAAGGACAGCTGATTGACTAGTATCATGTCTCTTGTTCATAGCTCGAAGAGTTTGGAAGAACTACTTGCCAGCTGTGAATGGAGTTGTCTTTCTTGTTGACTGTGCTGATCATGACAGGCTCACCGAATCCAAGACTGAGCTTGATGTAAGATTACATTTAGCTGCTAAAATACTGGTAGTTTCTGCTGTGAAACCTAACTTAAGAAGATTAAACTTAACCATGATGATTCCCATACTTTTGTGAATTTTTAGGCTCTCCTTTCAGACGAGACCATAGTCAATGTACCAGTGTTAGTATTGGGTAATAAAATTGACCGTCCAGAGGCCATCAGTGAAGGAGGGCTGAGAGGTGCATTTGCTCTCGATGGTCAAGTCACCGGAAAGGTAAGCATGTCATGAGGATTGTCTTTTTGAATGGACAATTTGTGGGGTTGAATAAACTGATAGATAAGCAGCCTCATCCTCTTCATTCTCACTGTTATCAACAGGGAAATGTCTCTCTGAAGGAGCTGAACGTTCGTCCTCTGGAGATCTTTATGTGCAGCGTGTTGAAGAAACAGGGCTATGGGGAAGGTTTCAGATGGTTATCACAGTACGTCGACTGATGAGCAGAAATCAAGGCTTTTCCCCTCATGACGCATGACAAAGACTCAACCAGCAGAAATTTCAATACCGTTTCCTTTTTAATCGTTAAATTCCTCTATGCAAACTTTAAAAATGGTTACTGGTAATCTGTCCTAAAAGGGTAACTAATGTGTGTCAGTTGCAAGGCATGTTAATTACTTACAAGTAGCGTGTAGATATGTATGCTTTGGTGTTGCATTATTTATTACTTAATAGGTCAGCTACTTGGAATTGAGTGATAAAACAGTTACGAATTATAGTTTTAGAGGCAATATTGTGAAGAAACAAAGAAATAGAGGATTCATTTAGTTGATTTAATCAGATGTTGCACAGCCTCTGCCTTCAAAGCATAAAGCCAAAGATGTATGCTAATGACTTGGTGGATTAGCAGGAAGATAGATTCGACTTCAAGAAGAAATCTTCCAAGCTGAATGCAAACCCAAAATATTGTCAAATCCCTCTCACAAACCAAAAAAAGAAGAAAAGGCATAGAAAGGCGCTTGTGATCGAGTCAAATTTTACTTTTCGCTGATGAGAGTGCTAAAGCTGCACGGCTCACTGTCAACATTTAAATCAAAGTATTTCATTTTTGGCACACTATTGAAATAGTAAATGTAGCACTTGGCATTAAGGCAGCTAATTTAAATTGGGTTATTTGGACTGAAATGTGTCCTCTCTTTGGTTGCTCAGTGGGGAATTCATAGATGAAACACTCTTACAGATCTCATCTTCCTGTGACTGCCCTTCTTCCAATTTATCATGAAGGCAATAATAATAACATGTCATTTAAATGGAAGAAAGCAATAAAGTAGAATAGATAGCTGTACTCTAGCGGATCCAACCAAACTCCACTGCATTTATCTTTGAAAATATGTTAGTATTAAGTAGTGCTGCATAAGACACAGTCTTACCTCTTGCTGCTTGTAGTTGTTTGTAGTTTATTTGATTTGAGGATGGGTTAAAGTGAAAATAAGAGAATATATGTCAGAGTCTGGTTTTAAAGGCTAATAATTTATATGTAATGAGCATTTTTGTTGTACAGGACTAATGAGTTTTAAGTGCTGCTAATACTAGTACTCTTTGATTATCTGAAGATAGGAGAGTACGTTTCTAAACACAAACACACTAAGTTGTGAAATGATGTTGCTGTGTTTTGTTTTGTTTTCACCTCCATGTGGAGGGGCGCATGAAAAGATGCTTATATGTTTACAATGACCTGTTTGAATTTGTATCCTTATGACCTAAAAATTGATATGGAAAAAAGTGTGATCTTTATACCGTTTCCTGCATCTTAAATTAACAGAGTCATAGAATATTCTCTGTATTAAAATATGAATAATTTGTATCAGAGATATCTAATATATGAAGATTTTATACAGGGAAGTGTTCATTGAAATACATTGTAGTGTGCATATTTTTTCTTTTCTGTAAACGGTGTTATGTACCAGTTGCTTAACTGTAAACTATGTATAATACAGATGTAAATTATTGTACATTGATTACCTGTGTGGTGGCACAATAGAACACTGAAGTTATATCTATCTGCACATTATCAGAGTTTATGTTTTCATCAAGATGAGTATGAAGTACAATTAAAAAGTGTCAATTTTTTCCCCTATTAGTCCCGTTGCATCTCTCTTTTATCAGCCAAGATTAGTATAAAACAGACACATTTGGAGGTAAAATCTTTTTTAATGTTGTGAATTTGCCTGTATATGAAATTATTTGCTAGGAAACCAGTTTTCCCTCTACCAGTCACACTATTAACATTTGAATCGCTCTACTGAATCACATGCTGATTCAATGCATGGTCATTGTGTAGGAAGTTTTCAACCATTATAGAGCCACCATAGTGTTTCTGACTAAGATCTGATGTGGCTTACACAAATAATACTAGTGGCGCAGCAATGGTTTACCCCAGTGAGATGTTCTTTATAGTCTCTGGCTTCTAAAATGCTGAGCCATGCACGCATAATGATAAATAGTTTCATTATTCAACTTTGTCCACCAGCTTTGCTCATACAGAGAGTGAAATGGTTGCCTGCTTCTCTTTGCAAAGGAGCTCCAGCTAATGAGGTTGAATGGCAGTTTACAAGTCTACATTTTCAATTGGATTATGTCTGGGCTTCGTTTGAGCCATTTTAACACACAATTATGCTTTGATATATCCCTGGCTGTATGTTTCAGGTAATTGGAGGGGGGGACCTTCTGGAAGGCACAAGTTCTGAGTGTTTTGCAGCATCTATAAGGTTTTCTGCCACAGTTGCTTAATCCATCCATATTTCCATAAACTATAAACAATTTCCCATTGCCTGGTGAAAAAAAGCATCCCCCAAGCATTACACTGCTGCCACTATGTTTCACAGTGAGGATGGTGTGTTCAGGGTGTTGTGTAGTGTTAGTTTTTTGCCATTCACTGCATTCAGGCCAAAAAGAGTTAATTTGGTCACATTTCACCACAGCATCACCTTCCATATGTAGCCTTTGGCAAACTGCTAGAACTAGATTTATGAAGCACACAACGCATAGTTGTCCTATGGATATATTCTCCCGCCTGACCTGTGGATAAGTTGTAGGATTGCAAAAGACCAATTCAGATAGACTGCATTCTCAATATTAGTTAATAAATTGTTCTTTGGCATTGACGTATCCCATCTACCATTAAACCATATGAATGAAATGAAATGAAATGAAAAATACTTTATTAATCCCATAGGGAAATTCAGTTATGTCTTATGTCTTATGTATTATGTCTTAAAGTTTTAATGTTGGAACAAAATCACTGAAGTGTTTATTTTTTTTGTTTTATTCTGTTTCCTGTTTCTTTTTGCCCTCTTCACTGTTTTGCCTGTTGGAGTCATGTTCCTAATGCAAAGCTTTGTTACTGAGATTGGAGAAAACTGGGAGACTGCCTTTTGCCATGGAAAGATCATTGGAACAGTTATATTCGGGTATGTCCTGGCCACGCGAGAATACAGTGCAAGATCAGTCTCTTTATATACAAGAACATCCATGGAAACATCCATCCATCCATCCATCCATTTTCTGAACCGCTTAATCCAATTGGGTCGTGGGTGTGCTGGAGCCTATCCCAGCTGTCAACGGGCAAGAGGCGGGGTACACCCTGGACAGGTCGCCAGTCTGTCGCAGGGCAGACAGACAACCACTCACACCTAGGGAGAATTTTAAAGTGCCCAATTAATCTCACATGCATGTCTTTGGAAAGTGGGAGGAAGCCGGAGTACCCGGTGAGAACCCACGCATACACGGGGAGAACATGCAAACTCCACACAGGAAGGCCGGAATCCTGACTCGAACCCGCGGCCTTCTC
>JAVQJG010021780.1:0-13329 GCA_036024015.1 Craterocephalus amniculus
TTGGTCCATTTGTCTTCCTCATCATAGGGGTCTTCGGGCCGCCCTTAGTCCGGCTCCCTGCCAAAGCAGGGAGCACGCAAACCCCTCCACCACGTTAAGGTGGCGGCCCAGGGAGGGGAATTTTTTCTCTCATTAGATGCAAGTACATCATGATCATCCCCTGTCACCAACCCCCATGTTTTCCATGTAAATGTCAACTAGAATTACAATTTCCATGTTAATGCAAAGGAGAAATCTTTGATTCCCAATTATTTAGTTCTAAATAATTAATTCTGGATTAAAAAACACTACGTTGCTGTGGCCATTGGGAACATCTGGGAGGATGGGTAAACAGTTGAGCAGTGGCCATCATCTTTTCCATCTTGGTTCTATCCAGATTTCTTATGTGCATTTCATCTGATTTCAACATTTCACATTTCTAGCAAAGTCATGTTAAACAATAATTCAGTAAAAACATTTTCTCTTTTCAAACATTTCAGTTTAACTACCATCAGATTAGCTCCATTGTTGGTATCTTTTATTGTTCTTGTAATAAATATATGTACTTCTACATGTTTTTCTCTGGCTTTCATATTTTTACTGCTCCTTTTGCTTAAACAAAGTGTGTTAAATCAATTATTCAATCCTTCACCTTTAGACATCTGTCTTTTCCTTTCATACATAATAGATTCATGTTAAAGCAATGAATCCACACAGATGAACAAATACATTTGATGTCAGAAACAAAATATTTGCATAAATTCTCAGTATGGTGGGGTAGTAACAGGTTGTAGACATTAAGGCTTTCATCCATCCATAGTTTTTATTTTCTTGACAGATTTGGAGCTTAAACCAAACACACTTTTGCTTGTGACAGGGGAGCCCCAAAAATAGTTGCTGCTTGGCCTCTGTGAGGTGTATTGGAGCCCTCAGACCTCATATTATGGCTGACATTAAAGCCAAAATAAACACAGTCATGTAATGGAATTTAAATGACACATTTAGAGGAAGTATTGAGACCTGAAATCTAACGTGCATTTTCTAGGCATCTATTCAGGGAAAACTAATAAAGTTTGACAGTAAGGGTAAACCTAAACAAATGTCAGTTTCTTTACCTAGATGGGACTACACTTACCTCCAGTCAGTAAAGTGACCAAAACAAGAAACAGAAGAAGCCAGCGTACGATATAACGGGCAGAAAATAATCTATGATCTCCCACTTTATTTCCTAGAGTAGTTATGCATATGAAAACAGGGAACAGTCCACAATTAAAGTGTGTTTTCCAACATAGTTAGAAACAGGAAAGAAAAAAAGAATTATTTACTCCAATGGAGTTATAGCTGGTATGATTTGACATCCAAAGGCATATTTATTTCCACAAGATAAAGTTTAATTTGGCCATTTTGGGCTGTAGTTGTTATAAAGGTGTGACGAAGGTGACATTTTCATTGTAAAAACATTAAAATATAGTAATCACTGTGTTTTCTTAACAGTTTCTTTCAATGATAAAAAAGAAAGTAACTAATATAGTATTAATTTCCAACAAAAGAGCCCTCTGAACGTTATGTAGAAATGGGGATGTATCCATTTTAAATGACAGCTTAGGATCACGGTGCCTCAGGATGTGCACATCATGGTTCAATTCTGCTTCCAACACCCAAAGAATACCAAACTATAATATGTTCACAAACAAGTTTGCAATGGGACTACTTCCATCTTTTATATTCTTTACTTGTAGTTCTGTTGTGAATCTATCCTGTTATACTTCTGTTAATGCATAAAGATCTGATGCAGCGCATTTATATATTTCTAAAGATATCGTCTCAGTCCTTGAAGGGTTAAAAATAACAAAAAGCAATCTTCCTCAACTCCTCTATATTCTTGCTTCTTGCATAAACATGTTGCACAAAGACACACACGCACACGTACAGAAATTCCAGGAACTTGCAGAAGCACACATCGTATCTGACAGGCATAATTCCCTGTGGTCGCTGGCCAGGGATACGCAACATAAGCAGCTGTTGTTCTTTCCACCGCTGTAGCCGTTAATGTCGCGTTTCCCATTGGCAGCATTTCGGATGCCATTGGCAGAACCTGTGCTGTGAATGTGGCACCACTCCAGAGGCTTCCCATCCCTTGCCTATTTGTCCCTTTGCATGCACTCCCTGGTCAGGGTCATCTACCCCCAGCCCTCTTTCAGAGAGCATAGAATACACTGAGTAGGAAGAGAAAAGAGTAGGAGAAGGCATCTTTAGTCAAGAAAATCACTGATGCTGAGCTTTGAACACCCTTCTCTATCTTTTGATCCCTGCTCTTGTGCAGCAGAGTTGAAACTGGGGGGAAAACCAACCAATACTGAAAGGCAAAGAGGTGGAAGGGAAACTTTTAATTGGCTACACAAAGCACAGCTGTGTTTTGTTTCTCCCACCCAAATTCCATTTGTCAGAAGTGCAGAGCGCTGTAATCAGGAGGCAGGCACCTGCAACTAATGCTTACTGTAAACACTGGTGACGGGGTTAGCAGAGGGTCGGTCACCTTCCAGAGCCCTCCATGAAATCTCCCTACCGGACCCGATATTCATCAGATTTGTGGAAATAGCAGAGAGGATATGTAGCTACTAAATCTTTAAAGGAGACTACATCTGACCCAAAATATCTGCGCAGGCAGCGTTCCGGTGCTACATTTACTTTGAAATGTTTTATTCATTCTTCTCGGCACCAGAGTGAAAAGGAAAAGGAGGAGGAGGAAGGGATGTGATGCTGGGAATCAGACTCTGTGTCCAATCAGTGACAGTGTTGTTTCATTTTGCCAATCATCATTCAAATCAAGGTAATCCCCCCTCCCACCCCAATCACGCCCATGTCCCAACTTGAACTATTATACAGTACAGTGGAGTAGACTAGTCCCCCGTTCCTCCTGCTGAACTGCAGCTGAATGGCCCCCAAGTTCCTAACAATAGGCTCATGAATACTGGAGTATTTTATTTTTCTCTGTCTGGCTCAGTTCTATTCACTGTCATAAAAGAAATGGAATCCACTTGAAAAGGAGGCCTTTTGGATCATTTGCATGCACGCGCAGCATTGTAATGGAATAAAATATGACACACCAATTTAATTACTGCCTCAGAATTGTCTCGCCTCACAGTATAAATATTGATTCAGACTTCTCTCTGCTCAGATCCCCTCCACTCTTTCTCCTGCTGCCTCCCTCTCCCTCATTTATTATTCCAATCTCCTCTCTTTCTCAGCGCTCCTCTTTCTCTCTACTCGTGACTCTCAGAGCAGCTGCCTCCTCAATGTTTCCTCCCCGTCCATCCACCTCTCCTCGCTCCATGCCAGCTGTCCACTCCCAGGACTGTCAGTTCAATATTCTGCGTGTATCTGCTGCATGACATGTTATGGGGGCAAACACCAGCAAAGGGAGCAACCAATATGAGATTCTGCCCCCGGTGATGCTATGCTCCACGGTGATGATAGCAGTGCTATATATGCACGCCTGCACTCTCACCGTTAATGGCCCCTGAAATTACACACAATTTCCATAGCAATAGGCTTTATAGAAGGCAAATAGCCCCCTGAGGGGGCGCCAACCACGCCTCTACAGTGTTGGACAGTGAGGGGAAGGAGCGGATAGATGGCACAGAGGAGGAGTGGGACGGCTAATTTCCCCGCAGGCATCTCCCATGTGTACTTCAATAAACTCTTTGACCCCACCACTTCTTCAGTAGTGTATGATGGGTCAGCCTCGTGGCCAACCACAGCTCTCAGCGGGCGGTGGGGGGGCGGGGGCAGCAGCCCAGCGATGTGATGCTGACTGTGAATTCGTTGGCTGTGTTGTGGCTGAGTGCCCGGCCAGCCGCTGCCATGAGGCACCAGAAGAAAAAGGCAGAAAAGCTCTTAAAGTCAAACCTAAAGAGAGCATGAATAAATGAATTAAAAACACACTGGGCTAAAGATCCTCCCTCCCCCACCCAACCTCTTTAGAGCATTCAAATGAAGAAGATCAGAGCGCTGGTCTTAGCTCCTTCAACCTATTTCCCTAAAGCTCTTCTTGAGTCAAAAGGGGAAAACACACAGCATCCTTAAATGCCCAGCGGTTTGTAAACAACAGATCCTTCTTCACAAGGGCTAAGTGTTTGCTTTCAACAGCCTGAATGCCCAACGGGGGCGCCCGACCAAGAGACGAGGGCTGAATCTTTCTCCAGAGAACATCCCTTTTAAAAGAGGCCTTCAAATAGCCCCTCTTGTTTTATTTAAATGGGTTTCATCATTAAAAGTCAGAGTGAAGACAAAAGGCTGAGCCAAAAGGCAAAGCTCTCGATCTACCCATCAATCTATGTTCCTACCCTCGCCTACGGTCACAAACTCTGAGAAGTGACCGAAAGAACAAGATCGTGAATACAAGCGATCTGAATGACTTTCTCTGCAGGCTGGCCGGGGTCTCCCTTAGAGATACGGTGAGAAGCTCAGTCATCCGGGAGGAACTCGGAAAAGAGACGCAGCTCCTCTGCATCCAGATGAGGTGGCTCAGACATCTGGTCAGGATGGAGGCCTTCCTAGGGAGGGATTCCGGGCATATCCCATGGGGAGAAGACCTCAGGGTAGGCCCAGGACACAGTGGAGGGTTTATATCTCGAATGGCCTTGGAGGGCCTCGGGATCCCCCCGGATGAGCTGGCTGATGTGGCCGGTGAGAGGTTGTCTCCTTAGGCTGCTGCCCCCGTGACCTGACCCCAGATAAATGGCAGAAAAGGAATGCATGTACGGAGGACATCCAATAAGTCAATCTCCCACGCATGAGAAGTTTTTGGACACTTGAAAAGATGGATCTGTCAAATGAGTTGTGTGGCTATTCTCCACTTATGTATAAAGAGACTACATGGGCTATTAGAGCGCCTGTCTTTCAGAACGTCTGCTCTTTCAACCCACTTGCTCCCCTCCTCACAGGGTCATGAAAACATTCATTTCCAAATGGCTCACTCGTGTGCAACATTTGCAATATACCCTAAAGAAATAGTGACAGTGTTGCCTGGGCTGATGCATCGTTAACACCGTGTAGCTCGGGTAAAGGGGAAATCAGAGACATGACCTGCTGGCAGATTAATTCGACAAACCATAGAGATCAGCGACACAGTCAGGGACACCGGTGCGAAGCAGCTGTAATCACTGATGCTGAGCTGAGAGGAAGATAAAAATAACTGGATATGTAAAGTGAGCAGTTACCAATGCAAGCAATGTGAAATCAGGGAGGAATGTGAAAAGAAAGCAGATGTTTTCTTTGTGTGATTAAACATTTCAGTCTTCTGGGATGGCAACCAGCTGTGGTTTCGCAACAACGGCAGTCTCTGATTTTTGTCTTCTTTGCAGCTCAAAAAAGGTTTAATGCTGAAATCTTGCATTTGATCTCTCAATTAGCTTTTGCAGATCTGTTGGTGTAATTTGTCAGTGAAAGGAATCAAAGGATAATTTTAGAGAGAAACCTGATTTAGAAGGCGAGTTTGATTAGTTCAAGACATCTTTGCAATCCAGTCAAATAGGACTTATACTCATTAAAGTGCTGGATGGAAGAGGCTTTGTTTATTAGGAAGGCAATTCAAGATTCAAGATTCAAGATTCGCTTTATTGTCTTTCAAAGAAAGAAATTTGTTCTGGGTCATTCCTCATGCTGCAGCCACAACACGAATTCACAATATAAAACAAGATATAAGAAGATCAATAAATATAAAATAAAATAACAATAAAAACATCCTAAAAATACACACATAAACATACATACGTGCATACATGTACTTCCATGTACACACATACATACAAAAAGAATTAAATTGAACTAAAGATTAAATAATGCCTCATTGATACCCAAAGGAAAATTGTGTTGCTGCAGTATTAGACAAAAAAACCTGTTTGTTTTTCAAGACAGACAAAAAGACACCACATAAACAGTGCTTGTCAAGGTAAAGGCAAACAGGGAGATATTTACCTTTTTCAAGAGTCAGTTGCAGTAATAGTTGTATATGTTACTGTATATGTTATAGTAATATATGTTGACAAAATGTTAGAGATTTAAAAGTGTAGCAGAAATAGATGTGGTTGAAGTCTAAAGACTGAATGCATCCGGGGTAATTTTTTGCCCAATAATGACTGAAATGATGGTATTAAATGCATCATAGACATGTGACGCAAGTAAACGCTGTCAGCATTTGGATTATCATTCTCCGAGATTACACCATCTACTCGAACAAGTGCTGTAATTCCTCTTCCTTTATGTTTACCACTCTGTCTGCAGTCTCTGCACACAGAGGGGCTGGAGCCTGGATCTCGTTGCTTCAGCCATGTCTCTATGAAACATGGAATACTTTAATGCTTTATTTATCATTGATCTCACGTTTCCCATCATAATGGAGGGATCATGGGAAGAAAGATTTGCAGTGGACATTTTACACGTCAACAAGGTGCCTTCTGAGCTGGTTGCTCATCATAAGAGATGAATTAGTAAAAATGATATCGGCATCAAAGCATCCACATTATAGAAGTACATTTTATGGGATTTTTCATGGGAAATACCTCAGCAGGAAATTTTAAAAAGATACACCGAATGCTATGTAAAAAAAAGGCAACAGCTGTAACTCCAGCAGTTCTAACTCTGTGAGGTAAAGTGTGATGGACAGCTTACCCTTCAGGGGATCTATGGAAGTTTTCCATGCATTAATATCGCACCCTGGAGGTTTACAAACCAGTCACATCATTTAGTGTTTATTCAGAAATGCTATATTTTATATTCACAATGAGTTATTCATGATAACTATATTATATAGCGCATTTTTATAATAACAAAAAGATCACTATCACTAGAGTCTAATAGAGATTTATATTTTGACCCAGAAATTATGATGAAGCCACTTCCTCTCAAATTTTCCACCAATCAGCTCAAATTTACAGCAACGTCCACTCGAGAGCAGCCAAAGATCAAAAAATGACAAGAAATAATAGTCTTTCATTGCTGCTATAAGGAAATGAAGATGTTTCTGACGCACAATTGCATCAAAGCGAGCTGAGTTGGAGCTGGTTTGGAGAGGATAGTAACTGTAATTACACACAAAAAATAGAATAAAAAAAACTCTGGAAAAAAAAGTGTAAAAATGTAAATAGTATCTTTCATCTGTGTATTTCAGTGCCAATATTTTTCCTTCTGAAAACAAAGACTTGAAAGAATGATGGGCAGAAAAGAAAAGGCTTGGTCACTGTTGACTTCTGTGCTATTTCTATAAAGTAGTTCGCAATAAATTCTGTTTTATTAGGTGAGCCTTTATAGTGCTTTTGCATTGATACATTAATTTTACATCATTTCAGCCTCGTGATCTGGGAACTGAGGTTGTACAGAAAAAAATGTCTGGATTAAAAGTTGCATTAAAAAAGGAAGAGAAAGAAACCTTGGCATTTTAAGGGTTAATACTTTGCTGCTCATGTGTACCACTTGGGAATATGGAATTTGTTTTTTCTTTACCTTTTGTTAGCCCTTATATTGTTTGTGACACAGCTCTCAGTGCCAGTGCACATTTCAGGAAAGTGAGCCTTTGAGTTCTTAAGCAGCTTATTGGGGTCCTGATGACTTCCGTGCACTGAGCACAGAAAGAGTTCAATCAAAGCTTTATCAGCATGTAACTGTATCAATAACACTTCTGCACGTACGAGCACAGAGGGAAATTGTTTGTTATGGTTGCTGCCCTGTTTCAGAGAGCTCATTAATTCAACAGTGAGAGAACTGCCGAAATACAAGAGTGCCAGCAGATTTTGCATCAGTCCTTTTGTGACTCCACTCTGAAAACCGACTGCATGAACAGGGGTCTTATAAAGCTGCTGGCCAGCCATTAGTCAGGCCATTAGAAATGCTTTGGTCTCTGTGCATCTGTTGACTCTGTTTGTTGTTACCCAAAGTATGTTTGTTGTTACACAAAGAAAAGCTAAAGGCGGTTTGGTGGTTTAAGCGAACATGTGATTGTGTAGTAAAATACAGCCTCTCTGTAGTCTTGAAAAACAGGGATTTCTTTGCTTTCGGTCTATACAAAAGTCCACCAGGATTACATTAATAATGATTTAAATTTTAATAGTGAGTGAAAAGGTGAGAGCGCTCATCATTTTGCTCACAATCCCAGAAGAGCTGCAAGAGCAGAGAGCAAACATTTTTGATTTCATAAACTGGAACTAATTCAATCCTTTTGCATTCTCCACTAAGGGCCCCTTAACCCTACTAAATATTTAATATTCCTGTTCAGATATATTGGTGAACTTGGTGCACTACAACTTGCTCTTACAGAGAGGAAATACACAAAATAAGCAGATCTTTTATGATCTGAGAATAGAGAAGCAGTTCTGGATGATTTGATTTAGCATTTCCGTGTCATGATTAGGCTGCAGCACTGGGCAGCTTACAGACAGAATACATTTATACCAGTTTAGGTTTGATATATCTTCACATTTGTGGACAATAAAGTAATATAATTCCTTACCATGACAGATAAGAGTAGTTTCTTTTGCTGCTGAAGTGAATAAAGACAGAACAACCAGTCTTATGAGGCCCCTCATACAGTCTTCTTCATCTGGATAGTCAAGAGGTTTTATCAAATAAGCTTTGCTAAAATCTTATTTCCATCCCTCTCAGATGCAGCTACAGTCAGTTTACTTCTAGTTTCTAGTTTACTTCTAAGGTCAGCTCAAGTAGTCACACTCTGCAGCAGGGTTTCACACCTGGAGAAGCCGGCCCTCTATCTCCATGCCTTATAATACGCGTGGGCAGCAAGCAGAAAATATACTTTGGCTTGCAAGTCAGAAAGCTTGTCTGGGACATAATGAAGAGCCAACATCCTTAAGCCTCCCTGTAACCAGTCCAGAGCATTTTTGTATCTGAGCCGCAAGTTGTCCTACACAACCTAATGTCAACTCAGCTGTTACATCTGCCCAGACCTTCCAAATCTCCTTAATGCCTTAAGCAGGCAGCTGGAATTGGCTGAGGGTACATGCGAAAGACAGAGCCAAGTAAATGTTCAAAAATGTGCCAGTCTAAAAATAAAAGCAATTTTTGTTTTTTATGTAAAGAATGCAATCTGAATAGTCATTTAGAACATTAATAGTTATTGCATATCAACTATGAATGAAGAGTTTCTAGGACAATTTGAATTTCCCCTGCAAGGAGCCTAAACAGCATTAGGGAGTACATCAATGAGAGGAACGTTTAAGAAATTTCTGGGAGAGCTGTGAAGATAAGCATGACGGCCATAATAGTATATTAATCCAATTACAGCGATTCCGTTTTATTAATCTACAAAATCCCCCTTTAATAAGGTATTATCAAGGGAGGGGTCACAGTGAGGCTGGGTTTCCATGACTACAGTCAGGAAAACCTAGAGTTGAATGAAATATAGTGAGAATTAACACCCACGCCAGCAATACAGCTACAAGACTTCAAAAAATATTTCCTCCGTCAACCGGCAACTGCATAACAGTCAGGGAAAACAGGAGTCACAGCAAACAACCCCGCAGTAGGAGAAGGTGATGAGTTTTTAATCCAAAGAGTCATTAACTCATGAACGGATCAAACAAAAGAAACTAATGTCATTCTGATGCTTTGGTGCAATGATGACTGCAGGAGGAAAGGAGGAGATGAGGGGGGAGGTGGGTGGGAACCTGAAATAAGCCACGAGGCCACCGGCTCAGGAAAAGAAAAACAATCAATCTTTTTTTTCAGAAAACAATCATGCTCTCCCCTTATAAGGCACAACATTTGTTAACCCAACTTTAATTTTCATATTCTTTGAACATTTTTTGCATTCAACAATATTTTCCCAAAACAACTAGATGCTGCTCTTTGACACTAATTATGAGACATACTGCAAACACTGAGTTTATTATATTATACATTTTGACAAGTGGTCTAAAGAAAGCTTTTTTTCCCCTTTTTCTTATTTACATGTATTGTGTTTTCATATTAAGTCTTGAATGGAGTTTCTTCCCCTTGAATACTCTTGACTTGTGGCCAAAACCATTTTTAATTCAGTATACCAATTAATTTAAGTAATGAAAGCTATTTTTCACTTTGACATATGGCTGAATTAAAAGAATTGCACACGTCATGCCCAAATTAAGATTCCACTGTTTCCTAAAAGATTCTTTAGAGTGGAAGATAACAGTCATTCATTTTCATTTAAACCCGAGCAAAGAAACAAAAAAAAAGGTGTTGTGTGTAAAACTGTGCAAAAATAACCAGTACTTTTAAAACCTGGGACTGCATTCACTGCTGTCAAATGACAAGGAATAAGATATCCTAGGAGTGTTTACCTCTCAGGCAAACCTCATGAGAGGCACTGAAGTAAACATCAAGCTGGTCCAACAGACAAATCCAGGGGAGGCGGCAATACAATATGTGGAACATCAGCTGAATGAGCTTTTTCTGCAACCGCTCTGACAAACTATTGTGTGTTCTCCTCCTGGCTAAACTTTATTTATTTATTTATTTATTTGGTGCAGACAAGAATGAAGTTTGTTAGCTTGAGATGTGTCAACAGTTTTTGCGAAAGCAGCGTGACGGGGGTTGATCTGGGGACTGCAGTGAACCAATGCTAAAAAAATACACATACTGTGCTGTGCATCTTCGTAACTAGCCTGAAAGCAACTGTAACTTCGCGGCAATGCTGATCCTCATGGCAACAACTAACCCTCAGAGGACAGGTTTGTATGCAAACAACAATCCACATACAGTATATCACCGTAAGAGCAGTTCAGGAGAACGCTATTTATCTGCATTGTCTCCTGTATACAAGCCTAATCATTGTAAAGTTGGAGGGGCCACGGAATTACAGGATCCAAGCATCATCAATCTGTCACTGTCTGTGAACTCCTGCTCTGCTGGCAGAGATTCAGGCAGTGAATTAATCAAATGAACCGTTATTGCCAAATTACTGACATGAGTTCAAAGATAAATGTCTCCTGGCTGACGGCAACTGACAGTCCCAAGAGTGATTAATTTCACTCCACTCTGGTGATTGGCAAGACTCAAACAGAGTGTGGCGCACGTTGTTTGTGCCACAAATCATTGCATGTTTTGTTTTGTTTGTTCTAAGACATTTGGATTACGGCTGCAGCATTACGGCTCTGACTTAGCCCACATATATTCCCAGGTTAGCTAAAAAGGTACTGACTTTAGACTTAATCGCAATTTTTGATGATTTTGTGTTTGATTTTGAGTTCATCTTATTGTAATTCTTATGTTGTATGTAAAGCGCTTTGAATTGTCTTGGACCTGAAAAGCGCTATATAAATAAACTTGCCTTGCCTTGCCTTGCCTTGAACCTCCAGGGTCAGTGACAAAGCTGTTTCTCAAAGGTCTCAATTTGAGCTGGTGACAGGATTGAGTTATGTGGTCACTGTCCTGTCAAAAGCAATAAGGGAAGAAAGCGGAGAAAAGCCCAAGATTTCCCTTTTTGCAACCGGTGCCTTATAAATCTGCTGCAGGCAATAACACAGTTATGTTTTCATAACATGGAAAGACAGGTCTGCACCTTTGCCTTGGAGACTTTCTCAGATATTAGTACATGGCTGGACACAAATATGGGCTTTCCCAGAAAACCAAAGCATTTTAATCTACATTCAACTTATTTCAACCCAATCCAAATACGCTGCATGGAAATACTGAGCTACGTCACAAAAACATCACTTTTTCATCTTTGGCTGTTGTCCTAAACACCGCCATCAGTCTTCATATCAGTCCCGCGGAGTGAAACGAGATTAATCAATTCCATTATCAGGCTTTTACGTTCATCATGTTTTAAGTGGCAGCAGGGGTTTTGTGTTGTCATAGAAACAGCTGCAGCAGAGAAAGGTTAAATTATTAGTGAACTTGGTAGGATGCATGTAGTAAACAGAGCCATCATTATGAGAGATATCAGCAGCACACACACACAGAGAGAGAGGGGACTGTTTCTCTTCTGTTTGCTTAAAAAGAATGGCCTTACAAATGAATGTGTTGCAAATCTCCTCCCATATATGAAAAAGCTGGTGAATATGGTGAGGAACGCAGACATTATTGAGTCAAGGGCGATATAATGCCCCAGGTGCAGAGATTTAGCTGCATTCCTGCATAGTAATAAAACTCAGTGACAGAATTGTGTTTCCAAAGCACAGAATTGGTTTGTACCTGCTCCACAATGCAATCATCTTATCTCCCGTTCCCATAGAAATGAATCCTGTCTGGCTCACCTGCAGCAGAGCGGAGCTGTGATGCCTCCTTACTTGAAGATCGCACATTAGCATTCACACCAGCCAAAAAAAACACTTACACAGAGTCTCCAATGATGCTCAAAATCTCTCAAATGTTAGCCATTTTATTACAAGTGTTTGCACTTCAGTTCCATATTACGGAGATAGGACCCTAAATCTGTAATGCGGAGAGCCATTTTCATGCATGGACACCGTTACATTGCCTGCCGCATTTATCCAGGCAGAGAGGTTATTGTGTATTTTTTACAAAGTCATCTACAAGTCTCATTTGCATGCTGATCCTCCATGTTATACTGTCAATTTCAAATGCTTGAAGTTGCAGTAGTAACTTTTGGACTTTTTGGAGTAATAGTTGTAGTTGGATCAGTTGTGCAAAAAGGGACACTTGAAGAAAATCATCACATGTTTGTTTGGTTCCTTTAAGATACATATGATTTAACTTTCTTTGAGTTTGCTAATGTTACAGTTTAATGTTTTCATGTACTCTCCTGTCACTCCTAAAGGGGCAGCATGTAATGAAAGGTCAAGAACAGAAAAGTTTATCAAGAAAGAGTCTATTGGTATCTAAGCATTTGACTTAAATGTTTTGTTTTTTCATCTTAGAATGAAACATTTCTATCCCTTTGCTGTGAGTCCACATGCATGACAGCTGCCTTACTTGTGCCATTACGGTGACCACAGGACTTTTTGGATGGTTCTAAATCAATGTTTGGCATGGAAAACACCTATGAAAGAAACCAATGGTATACTTGACCTGTAGTGCAGATATTGCAGCACCTGAGGCCACAGGATCCATTTTCACATGTTTATATCTCGAAGAGTTTTGGCCACTGATGACCACCATCCATTCACAACTGCGCTTTGTGGCTGTGTCTCATTTAGAAGGCCACGCGCTTTGAAGTGCGGATTTGTTGACTGCATACGTCAGAGCGGCGCGCCAAGGACTGTCCCGTTACAAAACTATCAGATGAAGCCTCCTGATCCACCCTCCAAACCCGCACTTCGTTTGGCATAAAAAGAAGGATGCATGCGGTGTATCCTTCGCGCCCTACTCTGTCCCATAATGAAGTGCGAAATGGAC
>JAVQJG010021855.1:0-14901 GCA_036024015.1 Craterocephalus amniculus
GATGTTTGCTCACATACGTAGGTCACAGCAAAGATGATAATGTTTCCATTGTCCCTCCAGCTGTTTCAGATAGCAGGTCTGAGCATTTAAGCAAAACTGGGGCTATAATCAGAGCGGGAAAAAACAATAAATTCACATGAATATCAGGGTTTTTTTTGTTTCACAAATTTTTAAAAGATTTTCAGTCGATTCACAAACATTTTTTTCAATTTTTTAAAAACCTTATTACTTGTCTGTCAGGCACTATAGCGTGCAGAATGATGCTCTGGTGACTGTGTTGCATTTTTATAATTTAAATGCTTCACTTCTAGCTGTTTTAAATACATTGCTGCTGAATACATTTAAAAAACGACTCCTACTCTAGCCTACATGAGAACCGTATGTTTTGGGGGAGAAATGTGGTTCCTAATTCAATTTTGTCACATAGTCTGGGGTTTAAAAATCAAACAAAAAAATCACAAAATTCTGCAATATCGAAGAATTGAAATTAAAATAAAATCCAGAAATCGCGGAATAATCAAATCAGGACCCCCCCCCATACACCTGCACAGGTGACCAAGTCGCATCAACAGAGATTACCTCTTTTTTCTTTTCTCCCAGCTCTTACTCTTGTTTATACACAGCCCAGTTGTATGAAAGCAAAAGTCCCATTCAGTGTCACACTTCTCCATTTGTCTATTTAATCTGGCTCTATGCACTGCAGCTGATACGTCAGTGTGAGAGTTTAAATCCCAAATGGTACAAAACATAGTCAAAAAAGACTCTGCTGTCATCATTTCTGTTAGCTTGATGATTATTTTCTATATTATTTGTGACTGTCTCAGTCTTATCAGCTAATTTGTAGTTTTTTTTCTTCTTTTTCGAAGAACCTGGTAGGGTTCCTTGTCATGTTTAATTTTTCATTTTCTGTGATGATCCAAATAAATATAAACACTCTGAGATAGTTTTGCTCAGAGCGACATCTCACATGAACTCTGAATCGGTGTTGAGTTTGAAGCATGAAGGACACAGAGATCAGCAGCTGGTGTTTATTCTGCTCAAAGTAAAGAGGCCAACAACCAAGATTGACATCATCAACAGGGTTGGAGAGAAAAAATATAGTTTTTATCAAGAATGAGACGTCACATCTGTAAACACCACCCAACCCTTCACATTTTATAAATGATGTCAGAAAGTAAGAGAAAACAAAGTTAAAAATGAAAACACAGTTCAGATAGAAGTACATAAACATGATATCTTATATCAGGTTTCACTGAGCTACTTCACAGCAACACTCATTTTACTCCAGAAACACAAAGACACACAATAAAAACATGTAAATACGACAAGTCAGGTTCTCCCTGAACTGCAGGAATGCATTTACACTCACTTTTCAACATGAAATACAGTTTAAATCTGGCATGGACACAACTGGATCCATGCCTTTGTACAAAAAATCTCATCAGTTTATGATCGGCCTTTACTTTGTACCAACTGCTGATATGAAGCACAAAATGTTTGGTGATTCACAGTAAAAATCTGTTCACTTCAAATCATTTGACTTATGATAAAAGAACAGAACCAATGATTAAATGATCAAATATGTCATTATTAGCTGATATTTAGAACATTTCATTCTCAGATGTGTCCTCACTGATTAAATAACAATAAACAAGCACGCATGCAGCAGACATCCGTAAAACAAGCTGATTTCTTCTGTCTACATCTTATTAACATGTGTATTATAAGCAGATTAAGCTCATGATTACGAGTTCACATTATCTCTGTGCTACAGAATGCTTTCCATTCACAGACTCATAAAATTACATTTTCTCCAAAGGTACATCATAAACACATCAGGGGATTTGTTCAAAGGGCTTTGCGACATGTGCAACACCTGAGCCACAGCCCATCAGGTGGAACAAGCAGAAATTAATCATTTCACAAGTTGAGGTGTTTTTTAATTTTTAAAAATGAAGATAAATTGTTGGAGAAGTCCCTGAATCCCATCATCAGACTGTATTTAATCACAAAAGTTCTCCTCGCTCTGCAGCAGTATCAGATGGAGCTCCTTCAGGTGGATGGGACACACCCCTCTTCGTGTTGATGATCCTGTTCAGCAGACTGATGATGTAGCCCAGATCCTGCTGCCAGGAATAACGGGATGCTAAGGTAAATGTGTCAATGATAAAAGACACTAATGCATCAATTTTAGCCTACCCTTGTGTCTGCTTCTTAGAAGAACCATCACAGCCAAATGTCCAACAAATGCAAAGACTGCCACACCTCCTGCTGCCAGTCGCTCTGACGTCGGGTTTTTATCTGCAATGAGACAGAAAGTTTGTTTCAACATCAGGTGCATCAAACATGTACAGAAGCAGCAACATTTATAATGTATGTGAACAGTAACCATGGTAACAGCCTGTCTACCTGTAGGAACGTTTTGTCCAGGGTTTGGTGTGAACACAGACACAGACTTCCTCCCATGATGAGTCACGTTCAGGACAAAGTTCACTGTGGGAGAAATCTGGATCAGTATATAAAACCATCACACCTGATTGGCTTAGAGCAGGGCTCTTCAACAAGCAATCCGTGCGCGGGGCCACATCCAAATCAGAACCAACCTCTATGTGGTCAAGCTAATTATTCTGCCAACACCGGGAACATCAGAAATGTTTAAAAAAAATTGCGGGGCCGCCCGGACATTTTTTGGGGGTCTTCCAACAATCCAGTCGGCAGCAAACACCAGATACAAGTCAGCTCGCCTTTCAACCACTGTTTAAATTGGTGAGATTAGCTTGTCGGGTTTAAAAGATCGTGTTTGGCTTTGATGGACCTGGCAACAGAAAAGGCCTGGACAAGAAGGTTAAAAGCCAAAATGAAATATTACTACAGACTTCAGTTCCCCTCCAGGTTAGAGGAGAGGAATAAGTTTCTGGTTGTTGCTCCTATTGCTCAAACATTCTTTTTGGATATGTGTTGAATTTATTTATGGTTCAACATAAATAAAAGATAGTGAACTTGAGTTTGTTTGGTAACTAAAGGGGGGGGGGTTGTTTTTACAACTGGAGGTGAATTAGCACCAGACTGTGTGCTGTTACAGCCTAAATGTAGCAATAAATTCAAACTAAATCAACAAAAGTGTGACTCTACCATAATTATTGTTTTATTTTACCCTCTATTTACTGGCATAATAATAAATAAATAAATGTCTGGCCCTGCTGAATTTGTTCATCTGAGAATCTGGCCTAGCTTGAGATTGTACACCCCGGTATAGAGGTTATACTGGTACCTGAGGCTTTCACCACCCATACGCCTGACGCCCTGTCGCTGTCAGCCACTTCACATCTGTACTTCCCAGAGTCTTCAGCTGTGAGCTTGGAGAGATGAAGTAGACATCTCGTCTTCCTCTGCTGTAGCACCGAACTCTTCCTGCAAACTGCTGATGCTGAGACTGTGGAAGCTCAACACCTCCGACCGTCTCACACAAGACCACAGGCGGTCGTGTCTGAAGAAACAGATCACGTTGAAAGGCTGCATGTCCCAGGTGACGGTGATGTTGTCGCTCTCCTCTGCATGATAAACATTTGTTTCATCAGCCGATGCTCCTGCAGGACAGAAAGAAGTGTTAACTAAGTTTAAGGAAGAAGAGTCTGAGGTGCTGTTTAAATCCCAAAGAAAGAGAGTTCTTGTTTTTAATCTGACAAAACCCACTGGGTATGAAAGTTTAACGTCATTTTCTGTGTGTTTGGTGTGTGTGTCAAATACGAAAACTCACTGTAGACACATGTGGTCCAGCTGAAAAGCAAAAGCATCCAGATCCTTTTCTCACTGCATGGAGGAAAGAAGAAAAGTGAATGTGGAAAAAGTCAAATATTTTCAATGAAAGAGAACACAAACTTATAAAAAGTTTATAAAAAGCTAAAGCAGATCTATCTGAATAACAGTCTGAAATCAGGTTTTTCCTTCATCATGTAGTATCTTTAGGCTGCCATTAGTTGCTCTGATTTTATGAAAAATACCCTCTCATGTTGGTCATTAATGAGTTTGTTTTCATTACGTAAAGTGATGTTTACAGATTTTAACGGTGAAAATGTGTCTAATATTACTTAAAACGTCACACATGTATTTGTTTGAATAAGTTTTTTGTTATTTTATTATTATGCCATGCCTAACAGCTACCAAGCTAATCTTCCCTCCTGGTAAATCTAAGTAGACAAACAGGTTTGGCTTTAACCTGATGCTTGCTGAGAAATTTGCAATCAGAATCTGAAGAATCTGCAATCAGCTGAACATGTCAGGTTCAGCAATAATCCAAGCATAAATAAATTTAGCAATGAATTAATTTAAATATAAAGGATAACTCTTAAGTCTCACAAGAAGCCTAGTATCCTTTAAGCTCTCCTTGACCAAAGACATTTGTTTGGCGCAACCTGACCATTATTCTTCTGCCATGATGCTGAACAGCTGCTCTCGTTTTTCTCCTTGACATCATGTTAACCTGTAAATAAGTGCTTCAGAAAAACAAACTGTTTTAAAAACTCATCACAGCTGCTCATAATCAATGAGTCTTATTTGTCTGACCAGCATCATCAGGAAAATGGTCACTTTTATAACATTTACTGAAGCTGTAAAAGTAGATCAATTTTAGGATCTGGTGAGCAGCCTGTTACCTGTCATGGTCCTAAAACTGGATTAAAGAAAAAAAAAAAGTAAAATGTTTCAAACTGTTTTTGATAGAGCCCTGTGGAGTTCCCAGAACAACTAAAGTTCAGTTTCTTCCAATGGCCTGCAGTTGCATGTTATGTCCACAAGAGGGAGACATGCAAACAATGTGGATGACTGATTTTAAAAGTTGAACATAAGATGATGAGGAAGAAGATTGAAATACATCAACTGGGAGGGAGGAAGTTTTCAGAACATACAAGTCCATAGTTTAAATAATAAGAAATAAGCTGAGATGCATCAAATGTATGTGCTTTAAACTTATCAAACAATGATGCTGCCAGACCTTTTTTATTGTAGTGCTTTGTTATGACAAGTAATGTGAATTTATGCATTCTCTTTCATTAAAAAAAAAGTTTTTGGGACTTTTTACAGCTCAAACAAATCTGCCAACATAGAACAAATACAAATGAAACACTCAGACTATAATGTTACAACATTCGTTATCAAAATACTCCACGACTACAGACGAGATCAATCACTTCAGATAGAAGGCTCCAGTTACACTGAAATCACCTTGATGGGGCTCATGTTATACAATGTGCAAATGTGAACGCCACCTGTAGTGCTGAAAGGCTAATTAGAGAAATAAAAACTACCATTAACACATTTTCAGAAGAAATTTAATGAATCATTACAGGAGTTTTAAAGACAGATGAAAATGAAAAGAATAAGAGATCAAACATTCTTGGGTAACTCATGAATTCCCATCACCCCTCTCCTTCAGTCTGGTATAATGAGTAGAGCTGATCAAACAGGGAGAAAAACTAAAGCAGCTGCTGCTCTCACTGTAGTTCAACCATCTGATCTGCTGCAGACCATGTGTTGGGTCTTATCATGCTTACACATCAACACTTCTCCATGTAGTTTTACTGTTCTCAGTGTTTAAGTATAAGATGTGACTGAGGGCAAACTAAACTTCTGGTGTGGTCACCCAGCTCTTTTGTGTAACAATATCCAGCTCCTAACAGTGATAAAAAATAATAAACATTTCAAAAGTAGTGACATAAGAGCATTTATAAAAGCAGTTTCACATCAGATGTAAACTATCAACAATTGAAACTGATGACGGTAAGATGTTCATCTTTTCAAATTTTCCTGCATAGACTGGCCAGGACTTCTCTTCAGGACATGTTATGAACTTATTAGCCGCCCTTTCATTTCTCTTCTCTCCCTGAACTAGTGTGGTAATATCTGGTTCACTGGCAGCTGGGAGAAAGATCTGGAACCCAACTTTGTGATGAAGACATCACAGGAAACAATATACTCTTTCGATACGTATAAATATGGTTCAAACATGTCTTCTTTGAATAAAAATGTGAGAAAACAGTAGTAGGAGTATAATTTCATTTACAATGGTCGGGTCCTTTGATTGCACGGTTTTGGAAATGTTAATGAAGAATTTTAATTTCAAAACTCTACTTAAACCTGCAAGTTTTAAAATCAACCATTAACCCCTCACCACTTTGTCCATCACTTTTTAATCAATCAAAATATTAAAAAAAAAAAATCTAGAAAAATAAAAAGTGCAAATTTCCGGATGAGCTCAAACAGAGGAATCATAAGAAGTCTTCGAACAGGCCCTCCACCTGTCCTGCATCGTTCTCATACAGCAGGTTGGTGATGGCGCCTTCATGTGAGCGGAGCTACAGGGCAGCTCCACCACAAATGGCTGAAGCTCACTGATCCAGCTGAGCTGCAGTTATTCTGCTATCAGGTATCTGTGTGAGGGAAATTCTCTGTGATGTTGATGCTCAGCAGGAGGTCGATGAGGGGGCCTTTATCTTTCAGGTGATCTGTAGGATTAACATACCAGCCATGTTAATGAAACAAGTTAAAACAGCTCAATGAGAACAATAAATGAAACAAACCTTTATTTTTTCTGCTGTGAAAAACCATCACAGCCATGTGTGAGATGAATGCAATCACTGCTAAAGCTCCTGCAGTCATTCCACATATTACAGCTGCTGTTTGCAGCTGTGGTCGTTTGTCTGCAAGAAGACAGAAAATCTGTTTTTCTGCAGCATTAGACAAGCCACAAATAACCAGCTTCTTTCTGTATGGCAGGGATGTCAAACTCATTTTGTTCAGGGGCCATGTGCATCGCAATTTGATCTGAAGTGGATCGGACATGTAAATTAACAATGTAATAATCTCAAAGTAATTAAAGCTTAACATTTTTGCCTTTGTTTTAGTGTAAGAAAGTACAAATCTACGGTGGCCCTGATGTGCAAACCACATTAACAAATACCTAAGCACAATACCAAATTCAAAAACAACAATTTAAGAATCACAACCGCAAATTAAGAATCACAACTGCAAACTAAAAATCACAACCGCAAACTACAAATAACATCCGCAAATTCAACTTCAGGTTAAAAAACTGACTGGTGCTCGTCCAATTAGCAATGTCTCACTTGTACCTACATCTTCCATTAGGTTAATAGTTTAGGTATTTGTTAATGTGGTTTGCACTTCAGGGCCACCGTAGAAAACACTGAGCAATCTGAAGTTTATAAAAAAAATGCAATTTCCATAATATTTTGCATCAGTTAGACATTTACATTTTAATTAATTTAAATATTTTATTGTGTTTAATATATTTTAAATAGATTATTAAAACAATAACATTTGGTAATCTTTTAACAAATATATATTAGCATATAATCAATTTAATTTTCACATTTTGAAATCAGACATTTTTTATTAACACGTTTTCTTCAGAAGAAAAAAAACATTTTTTTATGGTTTTGTAGTAAATTTTCTTTTAGTATTACAATTAACAGATCACAATGCATCTAAAACAATCACAAATTATTTAGTTACAACTAAACCAACCCAGCATTTTACACTTTGATTTGAGTAACTTTGACCATATTCATGCAGTGGGCCAGATTGGAGCCTTTGGCGGCCTGGTTTTGGCCCCCGGGCCATATGTTTGACATCCCTGCTGATTTTGTTTTAAATATTTTTAAGATCTGTGAAACATATCTTTAATAAATGATCCTTATATTCCAGATGATAACCCAGTAAAAATCCACCCACCTCCAGCTCTTTCCCGCCCAGATGCTGGTGCACTGGTAGGCAAACAAACTTCTACATGAGACGTCTGAGTTACATTCAGGATAAAGCTTTCTGTGGAGGAAAATCTGCATCAGCGTCACAAGAAACCAACAGGATGAAGCTCTCTTCATTTCGCATGGCTTACCAGAAGTTTCCAGGACCCATTTTTTCAAGATCTCATCATAATTAGCAACCAGCTCACACCAGTAGCTTCCAGAGTCTTTAACCGAGAGTCTGGACAGACGAAGCCGGACTCGTCCTTCTCTGAGAGCGTCCCTGTCGCACAGGACCCTTCCAACAAACTGCCGATCCCGAGACCTTGGCATCTCAACTCCCTCGACCATTTCATATAAAACCTTTGGGGGTTGTGAATAATAAAAACAGATCAAGTTGGAGATAGACATGTCGGTGTGGACGTGGATGTCCCATCCGATGGTGCAGCTGTCGTCCTCCTCAGCCTGGTAGACCGTCGGAGAGGTGATGGAGGCCACTGCAGAGGAGAGGGGGGGCGGATTTACGGCCTGCAGCTCTGATCTTACATTCAGCACTAAAACATCTCAGAAAGTTTAAGATATTCAACTATCAGGTGAATTAAAAACATCAGGTTGTACAATGAGTACTTTAACATTGAAAAGGTGTATATGAGCATTCAGAAGCATAGACAGTGAAATTAAGTTTATAAATAAAGATTATTGGGTATTTTTGGATCATGTTAATGTCTTCCAGGCAAATATCCCAAACTTTTTGTGAGTAGTATAAATAACATTAATGTAGAACTCACCACAGAGAGAAGAGAGCAGACTGGAAAGTGGAATAATCCAGATCATCTTCTCTGATCAAACCTCAGCTTTACAAAGCCAATCAATGTGTTTCATCAGCCTGCTGGAGAAGCAGGAGAGATTTCACTGAAAAGTTCAAGTTTTATTTAGTAGGAAGTTTATTTTGATGAAGCTGTACTGGAATTTTTACTTTGATGAATGTTAATGTGCAAGTTCAGACATGTCGGCAGGCTAGTTTATTTGTGTCGCACATTTTCAGGTTCAAGAGAATTTACATAAATTACTAGAAGCATAAAAAGCATAAAAAGTTGTATTGGAGGCTGAAGTTTATCCAGCTTCTGTCAATGGAGGTAAGTTATACCACCAGTCCAAAGTTTTTTACAGTATTCCATCAGATATAATGAGATGTGTTTGAGTTAAATCTAATAAAATCAACGTGAGTATTTCTGCTATCATCATCTTTCTGCACGCAGCTTGTATCAGGTTGTGCTGCCATATTATTTAAGGTAAATGCTCAAATGTGTTTCTGCTGCTTACAGGAAGCCTTCCATTGGTTATGACTCAGTTACTGGAAGTGAACAGACAGGTTGAACTGCTGTTTGTTTTTTATTTCCTTAATACTTAATGGAAGCTCTGCAGTCACATGATATTGATATAAAACTGAGCTGCTGTGTTTTTAACATAGTCTTATAAAAACACACATGTATGACCTTTTCTTATCAGTCCATCAAATTCAGGTGCATGTCATAGTAAAATAAAAAACTCCTTACTCAGAAAAAATACAAGATTTCCAAAACCTGTATTTAAACACTGACAAGACAGTTAGTTCTATTATGAATATGTTGTTATTTTTTAACTCCTAAATTCTTACGATGAATGTGTTTATAATGGATAAATAGTTCAGGTGCAACCTGACCCAGCACTTACTGCCCTATACACTTACCATACAATGCTTTAAAGCGAAATGCATGTTTATTTCTACAGGGGACTTGTTGTACATAGTGAGAAAAAAAACAAAAAAAACTTATCAGCATTTACATTTAACAACATGGAATTCCAGCTGGACTCCAGCAGTCCACCTGTTCATGCTGCATCCTCCTCTTTGATTTCTTGCTCGTGTTGTTCTCTCACATGTAAGGCGCTTTGGATAAAGGCGTCGGCTAAATGACAGTAGTAGAAAGACATTTTAGCATCAGATCAGAAAGAGGCTTTTAAATATACTCACTTATTCAGAAGTGCTCCCACTTTATAGAATTAATAGTTTAACATCAGCTGAAGGGGAGAATAGATTCACTGAACAGCAGCATGGCTGTGGGACAGGAGGAAGCTGCTGCTGGTAAATACTGTAACCTGTCAGAGCAGTTACATCAGAAAGACACATCACAGAGGGAGGGATCTGGTTGGTGGAGAGTTAAGATCAGAAACAATCATGGTACTATCAATAGAAATAGGAAAAGTAAATAAATAAAGAAAAATCATTCCTGTGAGTTTGATCATGGCTGTCTTCACATCCACTTATAATATTAAAACATTGATCAATTGACTTAGTTAAATTATTTTTTCTATTGTTAATCCTGTAGCCAATAAAAAACATTAATGTGATGAAATACACAAATTATTTACACAGATTTTTCATCACAACATTAATGGAAGCACACACACTGTGTTCATTCAGAAGCTGTTATTTCTCTGGAGTATCATACAGTATACGGGCTATTTGTATTAACTTAAAGGAAAATTTCGCTTTTTTAAAACCTGGGGTCTGTTTTCATCTTTCCTTTCATACATGTGAGTGATGAGGAAAGGAACGTACAAGATCGCTCAAGTGTTTAGCCGGGCAGGCAGCTAGCAGCACAGCTAATGGTAAGTATTGTGCATCTCGCTCTGCGTCTAAATTCGCCCTAAAAATGTGCTTGTTTTCCACACTGAAGGGCTCTGATAGTCTAAACGAGAGTCCAACAACGTACTAGAGAGGAGAAAGGAACGAATTAGCTGGCAATCGCCTTGTTTTGGTGTCTGTGTCCAAATCTCGCGGGATTATCATAATCATATGCTTAGTGTGTTATTCCCTAATTTTACTAACTTCAGCTGCGAGCTGTGGATAACTACTAATGCCAGACTCATGAGACGATTCACAGGATCATAGTGTGAGGCAGGATGAACCCTTTAAGATAACACATCAGCTGTGGATGCTGGAGCTCAAACATGACCATTGTTAGAGTGTAGGGAGGGCTGCTTCCCTTGCAGATGCTGGACCGGTTTGGCGTGCACAGGAGATGAAAAGCTACCCCGTGGCCTTGCAAAAACGTACACACACACACGAAATGCACACACATAGACACAAGCATTGTAACAATAAGAGGAGGATTTCTCTAGGATAGGCAGGTCTCTTCAGGTTGTGCTGGGGACTCTGCAGCACGTTGGTGCAACAGGGATCAGCAGCTAAGGCTACGAACAGACCTCCTCTCGAGAGATATGTACTTTCTCCTTTTCCTCAAACAAAGAATTATCAATTGAAATAGAATAATTCTGGTGTTTGTCTCTTTTCCTTCTGATAACAAAACTTCACTACCATCACTAAAATACATAAAACAAACACTGAATTTCATTTTGTTTTATTAAAGAAGTTTTTTATATGGTTAGGATCTCAGTTTTGGGTAGAAGTATCAAACTTTAAATAAAGTCATGACAGATAAAATGAAAGATGAGTTGTTGGTTTATTGTTTTACACATTCTAATAAAGACTTTATAGTTGGGAAAAAATGAGCTTATATGCTGGAAGACACCAAAGGGTTCATGTAACATGATGACAGTAAAAGGCACAGTTCAACAAAAACAAGCTGTAACACAACTATAAAACACAACCCCCCATGTTTCTTACTTATTTACACATCCTGAGCATTACAAATGATTCACATTTAACAAATTTACATGTATACATCTATACACATTAAAAACAGAAACCATGTGATTCCAGTTCCTTCTCTTGTCTCTGTGTTATTAAGCTCCTCACGCTGTCTCCTCTCTGCTGACCTGAGTTTTCTTCCACCTGGTTCTTCGTGTGGGAAGTTGAACTGGTGAATTAGGATGCTTTTCATTATCTGAACTTTGAACCAGGTGATGACAAACCTGATCAGAGCAGAAGAAGTGACCAGAAATCTGTTTTTAAATGATCCCATGTTACAGTCCAAAGTTAAATCATGGTGACAATGTTGTCAAACATCTGGAGCTGTTGTGTCTTATTAAGGGCTCGAGTCATGCAAATGGTTCACGTTGGCGATTTGTAGCAGCAGCTCAATGAGGACTCTGTCTCTCTGTTGGATATCTGTAAGATTCAAATAACATCAGAGTAAATACCAACAATAAAACGTGAAACAGTTCTAACAGAAAACAGCTCAGAAAGCAGCCTACCTATCTGTGGTCTCTTGTTGCAAATGGTCCATACCAAACACAAAAGAAATCCACAAACAAATATAATAATGGCCAATGCGAGCAGTATCATACCAATATAGACTTCCACTTGGTATTTTTTATCTGAGTGAAAACAAAAAGCAGCATGTCTTATTATGTCACAGCAAGACGAACATTTACAGACGGAGAAGATGTAGGAAAAAAAAAAATAATCTGAACTGTTTATTTGATAAATCCATATTCTCTGTCTGATAATGTCTGTTTCAAAATGAGAAAATAAATTAGTCTAATGCTAAAAATTTCAGCTTTGTGTTGATCCTTTGTCACCATGGTAACAGCAACCCACCTTGAATAATTAACGGTCCAGACTTCCTTGTGATGGGAGACATGAAGCTGTGCTTTCTGGTCACTTTCAGATCAAAATGAACTGTGGAAAACATGTGCATCAATTAATCGACACGATAGGAGGCACACAAACACACATGCACACACACATACACACAAACACACATACACTGCTGGTTGTGAGTTTATAAGAAATCAGTCTGTCACTAGATGTCGCCCTTAACAGCTTACATACAAAGTTGCAGAAGGAAAGTTGAGAAGCTGCCATTTGTTCTGTGGTTGATGTGTAGAAGATTATTTTTATGTTTGATTTAAATGTAATAACACACAGGTTGTTTAATTTAGGCAGATATAACTGCTGAAACAACTGAAACAAGTATTATTGTTTCTTTTTTTTGTTATAAGATGTTTGTGCTTCACAGCATGTATGATGGTACGAATGAGAAAGACCTTTCACTCACAATAGAACTGCAACTCTGATGTCTATAATTCCTTGTTATATAGATTGTATTACACCACACATCTTTTCTATTTACTGGTTAAAAGATCAAATGTGCTAACTTACACTTCGCCTTAAACTCCCATCTCCTCACATCACTTTTATAGTTCGCAGCCAGCTCACAGCGGTAACTTCCAGAGTCTGCAGCTGTGACTCTGGACAGGTGAATTCTGACTCGTCCTTCTCTCAGAGCAACTCTGTCACACCCAACTCGTCCTGCAAACTGCTGATGCTGAGACTCTGGAGACTCATCACCATTGATCAGTTCATAGAAAACAATAAAATTCTTTGAGAGAAAAAAACAGAACATGTTGGTGCGAGACATGTCTGTGTGGTTCTGGCTGTCCCATAGGATGGTGATGTTGTCCTCCTCCTCTGTCTGATAGGTCGTCCAGGTCCTTTTCTCAGAAGACTCTCCTGCATAGGACACATGGAGCTCATGTTTTTCTTCCAGTGGTTTGACCATTTGTTGAGATTCGATGTTTTGCAACTATAGAGGACCCTTGAAATGTCTCTCAGCCCACAACCACTCTGTTTCAGTTCATGCAGCCCTTCATTGACAATGGTTATGAATGATAATTCAAATGAAAAAGTCATAAACAAAAAAAATGATCAATTATAATTTATAATTACAATATAGTTCAGAAGCAATGAGAGCGTTTGCTGATGAGCAGTGGGCCAGAATGGCCAGGTTCCAGAGTCTGATGGAGAGTTCCAGAAAACACCTGATTGCAGGATTCTTCAACAAAATATGAGCTTATGAGTGACGTAGATTAATTTTTCATATTTTTATTATTATTTTTCTCATATTCTCATTTAAAAAAACAAAAAAAAACATTTCTATTGAACCAAAATTCAAAAACAATGTCATGATTTTCATAAAATTTGACATATTATTAATAATTACTTCATGTTGCAGACAGGTGTGTATATGGATCTAATTAAAATACAGTTATGTATGAAAGAGAGAAAAACAGATTTTACGTCTAAGACTTGACATGACGCACTGCAGCCATGCTCCTTCTTTGTTTGTCAAGTGCTAGTTTCACCTGATTGGCAATTAATCAATTTATCTTAAAAAAAGAAAAAAAAAGCAAATAGCTCTGACCAGAACTCAGGAGCTGATGAACTACTAGGAACGTTTTGGGCTCTGTTAACTCCAGAAGTTAGGTAAATGTAACAGAAGTGAATATACTCTCAGCCTGCATTACACCACATAACTTTAAATCCTCATAACTCACCACAGACACAGGTCAGGTAGAAAAGCAGAACCATCAAGGCTATTTTCTCACTGGATGAAAAACAACATTAGGAACATGTTAGTGTTTAAGAGGCACAAACCTTTTAATCCATAAGTGAAAGAAGTGAAAAATACGGAAGAGTTTTAGGGCCAATGAAGAAAAAATAAAATTCATTCTGGGAAAAAAAATTCATTTCCTCAGAATGAATTTTTTTCAGTGGAACTAATATTATTACACAATACAAATACGGACAAATAAAAATACAAAAATAATTAAAAATAACAAAAAATGTAGATTTAGAATGGTTGTTTTCTTTTTCATGTTTGCTGTTTGAAAAAAAAAAGTGGATTTAATTCAGTCTGGTTATGTGATATTTTTGTTTTTCCTTTCATCATGCATTTATCACTTGCTGTGTCCCAAATCGCATACTTCTATACTTAATACTAAAAATTTTGAGTATACTACATCAAAATGAAAAAAAGTATGCATAGTCCGCAGAAAATGAGTACGCAAAAGTACCCGGATGATGTACTCAAACCCGTTAAGATTTTAAGTATGTGACTGTGGACACTTACGGCACTCAGAACGAGCAGAAAGATGGCAGACAGCAGCGCCTTGAACGGATCAACTTTGAACAAATGAAGAACCACCGGCTATTTTCATTTTCAGTGTATTTGTTGTGTAGCGATTTTTATTTTAAACACTAATGGCTGCTAAAGCTAAAGCTAGTTAGCTAAAAGCTGTCAGGTAACTAAGCATTATAACCATAATAAACGGGCGAATAAAAATAACCCAAGTGGGTACAAAATCGTCATGGACCAGAGAGAATATGGCCAGTTGAACAGACTGCCACATTTCA
>JAVQJG010021860.1:0-13380 GCA_036024015.1 Craterocephalus amniculus
TTAGGACAGCCCACCAGTAAGGAATTACAATAATTTAGTCTGGAAGTAACAAAGGCATGTACTAGTTTTTCTGCATCACTCTGAGAGAGGATGTCCCTAATTTTAGCAATATTACGCAGGTGGAAAAAGGTGGTTCTAGAAACCTGCTTGATATGTGAGTTACCATCCAGAGTATTTATGTAGCTGGACAGTTTAGTCCTGAGTTTTTCAGGTCCAAAGACAACAACCTCAGTTTTGTCTGAGTTCAGAAAGAGAAATCATGATGTAAAACAATAGCTTCCAGGCAAAAGTTTGTTTTTCCGGTGGAGGTGAATTGTTCTTGGATGGTAAAATAATACTACAGCTCAGATGGGAGGAAAAAAAATCAGATTTATCTTGGCCTTTTTTGACAGCTGTTCAGAATAAAGGAAACAGGATTATAATTCGAATCAGTGAATATTTCCAGTGTTGATGGCCCAAGAAAACAGGGAGAGAAAACACACTTTTCTAGCTCACAGCCTGAACAGCTAATGTTTCTAACATGGAGCATGACCTACAAACTTGTTATAATGCAGGGTACTGATAGAAACCATGCTACTCAGCAAAGCTTAAAAACTTTCCACCATGCAATCATAGCTGTGAATGACATTTCCTCACAGGGGGATAATCAGATCACCGAATGTGCTTGCGATTATTATTCAGTTTGTGTTAGATGTTTGTACGCACTATACTTTCCAGATTCTTAATGTCACTTCACAGGCTATGAGAGGAGACAGGTTTGACTTTTAGTTCCGGCTGAGATCTGGCAGAGATCGCGCAATTAAAAAGAATATTTGCATGTTTTTGATCTCTAAGTGTTTTGTGCTACACAATGAGGCAGAACCCCATATTGTAATGCCCTTTGACTCATACCAGTACAGCCCAATGTGTATCTTTGATCAAGCTCTCTTGATTCTCAATAGGCGTACAGCTAATGTACACTGATATGCCTGTGGGACTGGCAGAGGGAGGTGTCCGAGCCAGACACTGTTTCAATCATGCTGCAAGGCTGGAATTGGAGGAGATATGTTCCTCTGCATCTAAAAAGTGGTATGCAATCAAGAGTCAAACCCCTAACCCCTTGCCCCTCACACACACCCACCCACACACATCCCACACACATATATATATAATCAAGATGGCAATCCAATTCACCGGAGTGTTGGCTGTAGTCAGGAAGTGCTAATGAAGTTATTAATGATGTTCGTGTGTGCAAGCAGGGATTGGGCCTCCATTAGGCAGCTGGTAGATCTGTCTCAACTTTAGCTGATGATGATTAATAAAGTGGGAAGGCTGCAGAGGAAAGAATGTGGCCTTTCCTCTGAGCTTTGTCGTGTAAGATGAGACAAATAGATGATACAGGGAGAGGGAGGGGGAAAAAATGGTCACTTTATCAGAAGGGCATTTTGAGGGATTATGGGTAAAGCTCCTTTGACTGCACTTGTTGCTCGAACATCACACCCTTTTTCATTATTACCCCATTTTTTATCTGTTTGAACGAACTTCAGGGACAATAATAGCAATAATGAAAGTTAGATTATGGTGATAAACTGATAAACTGTTAGCGAAGCATCAATATCCACTATTGTCATGTAATTGTTGTGTCTATTCCACAGTCTTTGAAGGGTCAGCTATCATTTTTGTACTTCTGTGACATAAGTAGAAGATGGCGTGGGGGACTCTGTGACAGTTAGACTCTTGGTCCACATGGATGGGATCCAGTGGCTTGTAAATCCAAAACCACCTTCATGCTGGTGCCTCATTGCCTGTCCAACTACTCCCTCTGCTGGGTGTCAGCACAAGTTTAAACCAGCAGTTTGATCAGACTTCTACACATCTTCTCATGAAAAAAACTATGATCTGCTGTCTTTTCTTGCAAACTTCTATTTATCTCTTTTCTGCTTATGACTATACTAAAATGAAGTTTGGAAACTAATTATATTCCAACCCCAGTATCTCCATTTTCTTGATTGTCTACTGGGACAGGGAGAAAACAGACTGACCTCAACTGCTACACGCTCGTGAAGGATTTCACAAGGCATACTTTGTCTCCATCTACTGGGAAGATTTTGGCCCCAATTAACTTTTAAAGCTCATTCCGATGGGTTGTCATGGCAACTAATCGGCTTTACAAAGCAGAAATATTTAGCATGAAGTGGACACCAGTGAACTGAAATCTGCATTATCTAAAATTTTCTGGGTAGTGTTTAGGAATGGTGTACCATTTTCCTGTGCATTTCATGTGTGGTCAGTGAACGTTCCCACGCTAAGAGCACTTATTGGACAGAATGTTACACATCATCAGACACACAGTGTACATTATAATACATGAGCTGATTCTTTGACATATTGCCCTAATTCATTATACCACCCACAGATGGGCAGTGATTCTCAAACACATCATCATTTGAATGAGTTCCTGATGACAGCGGTCAAGTTTGAATTTCATATAGGAGTGCCAGAATCCAACCAGCCATTAACCACCAATATATCCCTCAATATATTAAATGTCTTGGTTATGAATGATTTATTTATCCGACAGCGTGTGGCGCCAGCTCTGCGTACGTTTGGGACCCATTATTCTGGTCAAGCTAAATGAAGATAAAGGAATGACAAATTTATTGCTCTCGTGTACCATTGATCGAATAAGAAGGATTGCATTGTCCACGTTTGCTATCTGCCACTTTCTGGGGGCTTTATGTGCATCTGTGTCTGCCAACATGCGTTTTCTACAAATTCTCCAGTATTCCAGTAAGCGGTGGCAGACAGCTTCCCTGGGCTTAACGGGAAATCTGTCTTTGGGGTGCAAGATTATAACCTCTGCAAACCGCTGGTCAATGGAAAAGTTCTAATCCATTCAAAGGCCAACCACTCCCGAGTGTAATATTGGCTCCAGGAGACATGGAGGTGGCCGATTTGACCAAAAACAAATAAATTCAGCAAAGAATAAAATAAATACGCAGAAGCACAGCGCATGAGGCACAGAAGAATGCTTTAATCTGTTTTCTTTTAGTCATTTGTGATTATGTTACATCTCAAAAGAGTAGAAAACACTGCTGGGAAGGTGCTGGCGAACTTTGTCGGGTCAAGGCAAAAAGTCTCAATACGGATCCATTAATTGCTCAAACTGTTTAGTAAAATGTAAGTAATTACAAATGAAATCTGCAGAATTAGGCTAAAATCTTCCACCTAAATGCCTTTCAAGAGGCCACTGTGTTGCCATTCCACACTAAGAACAGCCGTCCCATCAAAAACTGATGATGACCTTTGCTTTTTCGCTTTGGCTAATTGTTAAAAGACAGTCCAAACAAAGGAGATGTTCTTTTCATCTTGTCAGGGAATGAATGTCATAAAACAGTATTGAACCGCAACAAATAAAACCAAATGGGACTCCTTTCATGTCTCTGTTGCTTTAGTTTATAATGAGGTTTACACTATGACTGAAAATATCACTGTCATACTGGTGGAGGCTGAGGTAATGGTTCCTCTTCTGTGCTGCTGTGATCGTCACCCAAAGCCCTCACTGCAGATGGAAAGAGAACCTACGATGCTTAAGAAGACCAAAACAGAAAAATTAAATGGAAGAAAAAGAAAGTCTAGCGCTATTCAAACCTAAAAATGACCTTTGCCCCTTGCTGTCAAACTACTCCCGTTCGCCTCTTTTTGGGCTTTTCTAGTTGAGCCTTTTGACAGGCAGCTATGGCTTTGGCAACTCGGGCTGTCACTCTTCTGTCTCTGCGGAAATGTCTTCTTCCTCTGCATGCCGAGGGGAAACTTGAGGGGAGACACACAGACCGACAGACAGACAAACCGCAGGCAAACCAGCACTCTCGAGTTGAAATAGCAGTCACATTTCACAGGAAGTCTTTGCTCACTGCGATGCTTCACTGCTCAGACACAACAAAGTGGGCTTTGCAGACACAAACACACAGGAAGAAAAGTGTGGGGTTAAGTGGAGGCCAGGAGCAATATGAGAGTTGAAACAGAGTGTCTTGAAAGTAAATTTAAAAGGATTCGTGCTCTGGGAGCTGTTTAGAATGAGATGCTGTTGAAATAAACCATTGTTAAAGACAAATTGTGTATTTTCAGATATATTTTAGGGGGTGGAGCAGTTTCGTGTACGACCTATTGGACCCGAAAAAGATTTAACTGTCTCTGTATCATTTCCTCTCATGTGGCTGTCTCCCTAACTAACAGTCGTCTCAGCTCTTCAAGAACTTCCCTGACCCATTTAAGATGTCAGATTACTGTTGTGGAGTAAAACAGGCAAACAAGCTGTGTGTGTGGCTGTGTAATGGATCCTTCCAAACATTCCTTTGTGTATGTGAGGCCCCTGCAAGGTTCAGTGTGCAGCTGACACAACAAAGAGAACCTGTGTTTGACAAGCATCCCAATGTCAGGCCCACTCCTAAGATGCCAGAAGAGCCCAGGACACTGAATCTACCTGAGGCTGGACTCTGAGCTTTAAGTGACTGATGCAGTATTTTAAAAGGAATGACTATTTAGAGAATGCATAAAAATGTGCAAGTCAGTAATCTGAAGAGTAGCAAAGCTACATAATGATCAAATATGAAGAGAATTGTATTTGTTTTTCGTCTAAAATGCTCAAGTTTTACCTCTCTATGTTTGCATTTGATTTGAGTGTTAAAGGAGAAATGTGAATTGGTCCCAGATGCAGCCAGTGGTCACTGTCTTACCACTTCATAGTGGTCAGTAAACAAGAGAGGAATTCATATAGATGAGCTAAGCCAAAATCTAATCAGAAGGTGGTCATGTAAAGAACTAAATTGTTGCCACCTGAACAGCTCAATCCTCAAGACTTTCCTACTTTTGCTACAACCTTAACACAGATCAGCTGTGATTCGAATCCTGGTTTATCTCCTCTCAAAATAGCAACAATACTTGAAAAGCTGCAAACACTTTTTACCTTTTTAAATTTTCCAAGTAATGCATAGCTGTAAGTATTTCAACCAGTCAAACAACCCCTGACACACTCAGTTTGTCATCAGCAGAATTCAGAGCCATCCTGCAAGAAACAGCTTAGCAACAAGGTCTGTCAGCTGAGGAGATAGTAACCAAGCAAACAGTTGAATGCAAAAGTGGCATGATGTAAAACTCACCGCAGAAATGTCTACTGCTAAGCACCTATTAGCTTAGCTCACCCATTAAAATTGCAGGAAATACACTTTTATACTTTTATGTTGTAATAATTATTTTATTACATTAGCCCACCTGCCTTACATGATAAAAATCAGTTGCAGAACATTGCACACTATGGATGATACAGCTATGACAGGCTAAAACGGTCATACTTTCTTGCCTTTTTATAGAGCATTTGCTGAGGGAAAGGGAAGGTAGTCACATGGTTAAATGGGTTGTGATGTCTCTTACATAACATCTGTTATCAGCTTCATGCTCCTGTACTTGGTTGGTTGAAGGAATCAAGATCTGTGTGCTCTTCATTGTGCACTTTATTGTGTTTGCTATACCAGTGCCTTTAATGTTTCACACACAGATAACTCAATCTGTATATAATGTATGGTGTGATAATAGAATTTTTTTTGCTGCCATGTCCATAATAATTATTTAGACTCCTCTCTCCTAATCAAAAATTTAATGAGCTCATATATAAAAGTTAAAGAAATACACACCACAGTCCAATTGCGTAGTCAGTAAAAGTTGCAAAAACAACAAACAGCATGAGCTAAATTATGTTTTTACTGTGACGACATTACATCAAATATCAGCATGTGCCACACTGTAATTTGAAGGATGATTAGAGGATCTAATTGCTCTCTTATCCCAACAGAAATCTATCTTGCATATCATTTCACATCAGCCCTTTAGGAAAAAAAAGTCTTGTAAGAAAACATCTTTATGCCGTTTCTTTACACCGCAGACTATCAGGCCAGCATCATTAGGCCTCTCAAGATCGCTGCCAAGCCATTAGCGAGCGGGAGTGAATGCCACAGATGGCCTTTATATGTTACATACCCAGTGTTTGGTGTCAGGATAGCGGACAAAAAGACATTTTCACTGTGCCAAAACAGGAAAACCACATTCTTATATCCAAACACATCGGGCCATAAGTATGGAGACCTCAATCTGCCAAATGCAATGCTGAACATAAACAGTGTGGATGTTTTGAGGAGAATGGTACATGCAGGGATGGAATGGCTCGAGAATAGCTAACACTTAACAGAAAAAAAAAGAAGAAGCGACATTTACCTAATGCACTCATTTAGAGTGATTTATGTGGGTTCATCAACAGAATAATGAAATTTTGAAAAAAAAGAAGGAAAAGCAAGTCTGCTCTGTTTAAGGCTAATCTAACTTTAATATATTATCAAAGTGCAAGTAATGCATGATGTAATTTAAGACAATAAAATAAAAGCTGTTTTGAAAATGCCTTTTGTTCATTTGGGAAGAAATGTCTAGATTACATTGTTTATCCACATTTTTACAAACCGCTCTTGAAAAGAGCAGAAAGAAAAAAAGCTTAGACCTCAAATCTAACAGCTTCCTCCTGACAGCACGTTTGCCTTTGTGCCTGCTATTGTTAAAGAAATGAAATAGTGCGTGGTAATATCTGAGTGACCTCGGTTGGTATGCTAGAACATTATCAACCGACGGAGGAGAAAAACCACATGGCAGAATGTATCAGGTGCACTTGTGGAACTCTTAACTGGTTTCTCAATGAACTTGGCCCTTGTTTAAATAGTGCGACCTGAGGCCAAGCCTTCGCAGTTTCTGTGAGTCTTCACAAAAGCGAACCTCAGAGTACACTTGAATGACGAGGGGACGGAAACGTATGCTGTTTGAGCTAGGTGCAGTGCAAATACAGACAGTGCACAGGTCATTGTGTGGGACGGAGAGGAGAACCAACGACCCACTTCCACCACTTGCAAACACTCCCAGCTGTTTAGAAAGAGGTGCGTATATATATATATGTGTGTGTGTGTGTGTGTGTGTGTGCATGAGCACATGTCTATGCACTTGTGCCCGTCCGTAGATGTGTCCAGATACAAATATACCACCACACCTTAAGTCAATGGCACTCTGTTTAGCTTTCACAGGTATGTAAACTCCCAACGCCGAAGCATTCATTTGATGTTCCCGCAAAGTTTACCCAAAAGGGGAGGAAAGTTAATACTTAATGCAGTTTTGTAATGTTATCTCGTGCATATCCCTGCCTTTTGAGCAAAAACATGATCATATCATTCACTAAAAGCCAATAAGACCAATGCACCCTGGAATCAGCAATACAAAAATGTTATATAAAGAACTATAAACCACGTTGGAGTGCCACAAACACTCTCGTTGTTCTCCAGCAAATCTCAACCGTACTGTTTTATGTCAGTCGTGCTTTATGGTTTTCTTTTCTTTTTTTATTCAAAATAAAATTCCTTAAAAATTACGCGGTTGAATTGTTGCCCCTGGAGCTCATGTTAACATTTCACGTAGCATCCTGTCCAAAGCGCCAAACTGACCTGGACTCAGTCTGTTGTTGGAATTTTTCTCATATCCTTATAGGCTTATTAGACGGCAGCAGAGAGTAGCTTGTATTCAGTCCACTTCACACAAAGTCCAGCATGTTTGCTCCACACATAGGCCATATGTCTGTCAGATTTTGTTGTAAACCTAAATGGTTGGGTTCCATTCTCTCCCCAAGGAGACGGAGAGCCACTTTTTGCATCGTTACTCTGCAATGTTCTACCTCATTAAAATGTGTTTATTTTCTTTTGATAGCAATGTTACCATAAAACACTCAATTTGCATTTCATACATTTGGCTGAGGATTGCAGCATGATCTAAAGAGACTATAAAATATTGGAGCAGATGAGGAAACCTTTTCATGATGGCAGGCCTTGGCAGAGGACACTAAATGCTGCCATTCTGGCAAATCATATTGAAAGTGATTTAAGAGAATGCCACTGGTGTAAAATAAAGCATGGGATACAACAGGGATGTAATGCTATAGCACTATCTGCTGCGGATCCTAAAAGCACAAGATAGGTGCTCCTTCATTCCAGCTTTTGGGGGGCAGTCTTACAGAATGTGGCACAGATGCTTTTGGTCTTTTTTGTACTTAGTCCAGTATCTGAATACAAATATTTCAGATTAGCCTGGCTGATCAAGTTCTTTTGGGGGGAAAATGGAGGCATTAATAACCTCTTATAACCTAAAGTTTCCCTGTGGGGGGACTCTGAGAACTTATGGCACTAAAGGATATCCATGTATCCGTGGTCTAACACAATTGACTCAAATTAATGGGCCATTGTGCAGAACTTCATAAGCTGACAGAGCCATTTCATTCGAGTCGGGTATGTTGGAGCAGGGAAACACTGAAAACCTAGAGGACTGAAGCACTTGTAGAACTGAATTAAGTAGTCAATGTGCTAAACTATAGCAAACTGTGCCAAAATGGCCAATTTTGAGATCTCTTCTGAATATTACTATGGCCAGCCTAAAACCTATTTCATTTGTGCTCTGTGTCATATTAATGTATTCTGAAAGGAATACCTCACCCTCAGAATGATGTGCCTTCATTTTTTACTCACCCTCATGCTGATTAACACCCTGGAACCCTTATTTATTATGCAGCCGGAGATGTGAGGAGGTTTTCATTCTGCATAAATTCCTTTACAGTGATGTTGAAAGGTGCCTGTTCAAAAAAGTCCACAAAAACTTGGCCATATTCCTCCATACTGCTCGTCCAGTGTAATCCAAGTGTCCTGAGTGGGTAGCCTCCATAATTTCCCTTGAAACGACATCCTTTAGTATATTTTTAGAGCCCAAACCGTAGCATATTGTACTTCCTGGATGCGCATGCGTGATGCTACGGTCACCGTCATGCACACCAGAGGATGTGAAGAACGTGGGTGTATATTTGTTTTTAATGTAGGAAACAACTATTTATGATATCACGATCCCCGCATAAAAGATATTAAACCTGATAATTAAACTGCTTTGTCAGTCTGTCGTCCCCCACATTTGGAGAAAGAAAAGCCAAAGAGATTCATCTAAAAGCAAACTTTAGAAAACAACTGATTCACTTTGTGGATTACAGATAATGGATGGACTGGGACAAATAACACAGACATATTTTTCTTGTTGTACTTTATTGCGCTTCCTGCTCATTTGCAAATATAACCCTGTAAATCACAAGTGTTTGTGCAAACAACATAAAGCCAGAAAAACAAACCATCAATTATGCTTTCTTGCTCTGGGTGGATGTTGCTGATGGTGGCGTTATGATCTGTTCCAGTCAAATGTTTTCCTGCTGGCTGTCACACAGCAATTAGCAAGTCTTTCCCCCTTTTCTTTCTTTCTTTCTTGTTTTCTTTCTTTCAAAAACAAAAAAAAAATCCTTATGTTATTCTCTGGATTCTTTAAGACGCACTACTTAACTTTTGCCATTTTCCTAGTGTTGCACCCCTTATCGACGGCTAATTCGACATTCATCTTACACCTCTTTCCAGACAATAAAAAACAGTTTTATGTTGACTCTTGTCTTATCTCCTGCTCTGTCTTTGGCTTACCTTTGTTCCTTCTCTTCATCCAATAATGTTTTGTAACTTTTCTTTGCTGAATCCACCACGGTTCACGTTCAAAACAGTTTGTTTACATCTGCCTGCTAGCTTGTGATGCATGTGCAAAGCCAAACTCATCTGACACATCACGTATGTGTCCCGCATGAAAAGTTGTACAGTGCAGTTTCTCATCGGCAGGCCGCTGCTGGACCGCAACGGAAATGCACACAATAGAGTTTTAAGGTCAAAAAGCTAAGGAATAGGTCTGTAAAATGAGTAATTTTCCCTTTTCTTTGTCACTTCATTAATCTTATTTGAAGGTCATCGTCTTGGCATGGTTTCTTAAACTGTTAGATTTTAGTAAATTGATCTGACCTCTGTTCTGTTTCAGAGCTCTGGCTTGATCAGGAAAACACCCATGACAGTTTGGTTGGTAGCCTTACTGAGAAGGTACTTTGAATTAAGACAGCAAATATTACAAAAGATTGTTTGGAAGCTTTAACATGAGGAAACTGATCTCATTGTACAAGTCATACAAGTGGTACTCAACACCAGTGAGAGGGACGGACACTCATTTCAGCATTTCAGTCCAAATGCACAGAAGTCATGCCCTGATACATCAGTGAGCACGGTGAGGAAATAATCAGACCACATAGCTGTGACCGAGCAGCTGAGATGAAAAGGTCAAACCCATTGGCGAGGATGGGAGAACTGGTGGGGTTGGTTTAACCTTTGACCTCACAGTTAGATATACAAGGTGACATTTGACATCTGAGTCCAAAAGGTGGCTTTCTCTCAGCGTACAACTGTGAAAGCTCCACGTGTGGGGCTGCAAGCTTCTGCGGCATCACATCCAAAAAGAAAGAATCGGAACTCGTGTTGAAATCAAGAAGAGCAGAGTTGGAGTGAGATGTCTGATGAGGATGGAAAGGGGGACTCTGCTAATGCAGTATAGCCATTTTCCCCCTCTTGCCTGAGGCCCAGTGTCTATGTGGTGGACCCAGCCCCAGACGCCACTCCGTGGTTTGGCACATTCTGCATTTTAGCCCTCTCACTGTTTCCAGCTGAACTAGCTCCCATGCAAACACATGGGCAACCGGTCGGTTTTCTTATTTAGTTGTTGGTAAAGAGTACTTAATAACATTCAGAAAGACAGTGCGACATATCATCCCCCGCTTGCCAACATGTGATCCCCCTACTTTCCTCCTTCCCAGCATTTTCCTCTCCGCAGCTTGCAGCGAACGCAAGTAGACAAAACGGAGCAAATGAAACAAATCTTTCAAATGTGTGGAGAACACTTATTCAGGTAACGGAGCAGACAGTTACAGTGCAAAAAAGAATGATTTCCTTTCAGAAGACTGCAAGTGGAAACATTTTGCATGTATGTCCGGTAACGCAGCATGAGGCGCGCGCAGTGATGTGGCATATGACTTACTCAGACTGATGTCCCCGCCGACCTAAATGCTCTCATCTCTGCCTCAGCTTTTTGAAGTTAAATAAACACTGTGTCATAAGATCTTCCACATACCACCCAAGTGCTGCAGCGCGCGTGTGTGTGAGCGTGTGTGTGCGCTCGTGTCTTACGGTTTGATTTGTGGGTCTGCTCCGCTGCATGTGTGGACACTGAGAGACAGATAATGTGTGCGAGCATGCACAGGAATGTGTTCGCCGGCGAGCAAGCGTTGATGTGTGTGACATGTCTGCGATGACAATGGCGGGTGACAAATAACGCTGACGCACACTGTCCCCAGTCTTGATCCTGCTTCCATAAAAAAAAAAAAACATGGGCCTTTGAACATTTTAATTAAACTAAACAGGACCATCTCCACCCAGGCCTGTGAGTTATGTACATTTGAGGACAAACAAGACCATCTTTTACAGGGTAGACATCAAATACATGTCTTTTTTTATGTCACCGTGGGCCTGCATGTTAACTTTCATTATTTCGAAAATCCATCTGGAATTTTGATGGCAATGTTTTGAAGGAAAAGGCCTTGAAACCACAAAGCAGGGATGTCTTGAAACAAAGGTCTCTGCGGTTTTGTCTGTTTCTCGTGGTGAACAACAGCCCGGCAGTCTCCGCGCTTAGATAGCTCATGTCTGTAATTTTAGTTTATGCCATCATTATTACAACAAGTTAGCTGTTTTTCATGTTGTTTCTTGGAAATACACATTGAAATGATGCTTTGAGTGTCCTTTTAAGAAATAAAACTAAGACCATAAATTAGAAGAAAAGGGGAAAGCTAGTCAGATGGATGCTTTAAAAAAAAAGATAAGTTCTGTTGACTCAAACAAACAATAAAAAAAATTTAAAAAATAGATATCCCATCCATTATATTCCCTTCTTCACAAACTTTAACAGTTTTGGTGAGATTTCCCACAGGTTTCTGTCAGCTCTTACCGCAGAAAAATAGAAGTTCACCTCCTTCAAATGATCCATAATTAAAACAAAGCAAAGATGGGTGGAACATTTACCTCAGCATCTCAATATGTTCAGTGCAGCCGAAAGGAAAATAATAATAATAATAAGAAAAATGGTGGGTGAATATTTGCATTGCTGGCTGCTGTTAGTGAAAGTTCTGTCAAATGAATATACATAAAATAAAGTATCAAGCAGGACTGTTTTGGGATTTAAAATGAAAAGGAAAAAATAAGAATATGAAGCAAAATAAAAAAGATGGTTTCAATTTAGTACAACACTGCAGAAATGAAACGGTAAGGAAGATCAGTTTGCAAAACAATTTGTGGTTTGACCACATTTTTTTTCATCTTCAAGACAATCTGAACCAATTTCAGACAGTTTTTCTTAAGAGATAGTTCTTCTGAAGACTTCTGAGAGACAATGCGAAGCTCTTCCTGGGGTGTTGACTGTCAGTTCTCTGTCAATAATGTGCCACAGTGCTAATGTTTATGTTCAAGTTCTGGGGAGGATTCATCTCTCCTTAAGTCCCATTGCAACATTCAGCCCTGTTCTCGTGTAACTTGGGATTCCTCAGCCTTTTATCTCAGTTCCCTTTCTTTATCCGGATTCTTTACAGCCACCCTTTCATGGAAGCCATTCCCGATTAATCTTCAGTGAACAGTAGATTGGATCAACTTAAAGTTGAAAGGCACGTCTTAGACTCTGTGTCAGCTCTTTGCTGCACTCTGCTGTAACTTTTTTTCTTTTTTCGCTAGTCATTACAACTTGGCTAGTTTGTCTTCCACTTGTCCAGTTTCCTCAAATTTTGAAGGATATGCTGAAAAATGCATATTTCATGCAGTCAAACTGTGTTATCTTTGATATTAACAACAGATTGGAACAAATTGGTCCATTGTGACCGGCTGCTAGAAACAGAAGCAGTTTCCCAGTGCGTCCACTGCATTTCAATCATGCTTTGTAAGTGACTGCTGTGCAGGAGGCCTGTAGATGCTCATCTCTCTGGATCAGCTCAGAAGCATCTTGCAGCCACCAGAGGGAGTCTTCTTAGTCATATAATTACTCCACAAAGAGCTGACTTCATACTGAAGCATCTGCAGAAATTTTACAACACACTGACTCAAGCCTGACATATAAATATTGAAAAATAGAAAAAATTAAAAGATTAAATACTGTTGTATTGTTTATTCTGCTCATCCGTTGTGCTGTAAAAGTGACAGTCTTTTTTTAAAATCAGAAAACCAATTCATGATTAGTACTTACTATTAGTAATGAAGTCATTTCTTTCTTTCTCTCTCTCTCTTTCTTTCTTTCTTTCTTTCTTTCTTTCTCTTTCTTTCTTTCTTTCTTTCTTTCTTTCTTTCTTTCTTTCTTTCTTTCTTTCTTTCTTTCTTTCTTTCTTTCTCCTTT
>JAVQJG010021870.1:0-33491 GCA_036024015.1 Craterocephalus amniculus
GATAACTGGTTACTCTATCGATTTTTGTCCGATATTAGGATTTTGGATCGATATCATTGAATCATTGACCATACGATCGATGTATCGATACAGATCGATGTATTGTCCCACCCCTACTGTTCATTATATTTTACTACATCATCATCATCGTCATCTTCATCATGGGACCCCTCTGCTCCTCGTGTTTCAGGAAGAAGCACGTGTCGGCCATCTTAAACATCCGCGGCGTGACCCGGCAGGCGGAGCGTCAGGAGATCCTGAACATCGTGAAGGACATCGAGAGCAGCGACGGGGGTCCGAGCCCGCCGACCCGGGACCGGGCTCTGTTCTCCGAGGTCCCGGTCACCTCCGAGGTCCACTGCCTGAACGTGGGTCTGAGCAGGATCGCTCTGACCGCCTCGTCCTGCTTCACCACGCTGAGACCGCGCCGACGCAAGACCCGCAGCCCGAGCCAGGAGAACCCGGACGAGGGCCTGTGACCAGCGTCCAGTCTGGATCTGATCTGAGAACCAGAACTTTTCCTGCTTTTATTAATAGTTTTAATATGTTGTTGCAGTACACAGACCAGGACCAACCAGGCCTGACCCAGGTCTGATCTGGTCTGGTCCGACTAACAAGGATCCTTACGTTCTGCGTCTTCTGACCCGTAAAGACGCCATCGTGGATCTCTGAACATTACAGGAGGAACTCTGATGATGAAGAGGAGGAAGAATTTTACCTGATTCTAGTTTAAGTGACAGAAAGTGATGATGGACAAAGACCAGAGACCTCCAGCAGGTCTTAGACGGGAACCGGTCTGGAACGAAACTGGAGACGTTATCGATGCACAAAGAAGAAAAATTAAAATCTGTATTTTAATCAAAGGTACGATGGCGAGTGTTGCCGGGGCGATGAGTCAATGAGGACATTTCTGCTGATTCATGTTTAGATGCAGCAAAGTAAAAGAAGAGGTCTCACTCTGCAGAGTATTTAAAGGATGTATCACATTTAATGGTTTTATTCAGCAAGTTTAGATTTAATGTTTTAGCTTCCGGGTTAAAGGGTGATTCCGTCTGTTTCCTGGTTTGGAGCAGCACCTGCTATTCTTCGCTCCCTCGTGGTCGACGTTTGAGTTTTGTGTCCAGAAATCAACTAAACTGCAAATAAAAACAGAATGAATCACACACTTGTCTTTCATGTGGTTATTTTTATGTATAAGCCTCAAACAGAAAAAGCTGCTTTATGTGGATAAAAAAACATTTTCAGCCTCCTGGGGACATTTTTGTCCATTCATCAGAAGTTTTTTTACTTTTGGCTGATCATTTCCGCGTTTTCAGTTTTTCAATAATTCTCCTTTTTAGGCAAATTTTAAAACTCCAATGTGTCTCTACACTATATTTCTATATCCTGTCTCATACTATGTACTTCTTCCTCTTTACATTTACAGCCAAAACTGCCCATAAAGTGCAATAAAAATTCATGGCTAAAAGCTCCATCTGCAGCTGTGATTTTTAACCCTCACAGGCCCACTGTTTAATATTACAATGTTACATTTAGCTCTACAGAAATCAACTTGTAAATGTCTTTTTTCAGTTTGAAACCACATTAACATCATAATTAGGTCCTGATGTTTAGTTCTGCAATGCCATTGGATGGTTGGTTGGCATTTTTGAACAGGATGGACGTAGTTCCAAAGATTTATTAAAAATAGAAAAGAAATACAGATATTTGATGATGATATTGCAGTTTTATGGACTTGTACTTTTAATACCAGAGAAAATACAGGTACTACTCGGAAAATGAGAATATCCTGTAGAAATGATGCATTTCTGTAATTTAGCTTCAAAGATTAAATATACACATATAGACACGCCATGCAAATCAATATATTTCAGCTTTTGTGTAGACTTTGCTGATTTGCAGCTTCAGAAAACCACAAATTAAAAAAATAAAATTAGAATATCGCTTGAAATCAATAGAAAATGTATTTTAAATATAAAAATGTCAGGCCTCTGAAAGTAAAATCTTACATCTGTCCTTAGTACATAAATTGTGTTGGTTTCACCTTTTATATTGAATTGCCTGAATAAAACAACTTTTTCAGCATTCTTATTTTCGAATTAGTACATATACAAATTGCTGATAATAGTCAACAAATCCAAATGTCCACCCCTCTGGTATTTATTATCTGTGAAATAATCCAGTTTTTGTAATGAATGATGCAGTAATGCTGATATTCACTCTGGCATTTAAAAGGTTAAAATCCTAAAAATGACCATTTTGAGCACGATGGAAGTTGCTTTAAAGGTTAATTTTCTTTTTTTTTTAAAAGCAGAAAAATATTGTTTGCTGATTTTATAGCTCTTTTGTGTGTGGGCACTTTTGGCCACAAAGGTGGCCAGATGGTAGTAAATGTGAGGAGATCAGATGGGCTGATGGAAAATGAATTTATTTGAAAGATTTATTTACATATTTCTGGTTGGTTACAGATGATCATCTTGTTTTGTCAGAACTAATTTATTTTCTTTAAACTACAAACATAAAAGTTACAAAACAATTAAAAAGGAAAATGGAGTCTGAGTGAAAGTTTGATGCATTTTATTAAAGATTATTAAAATGTTTCACAAGTGTTAGTGGGGAGTTTGTTTCTACACAGATTAAAATATCAGACAGATTGAAATACAACAGAAACAGAATGAAGGTTCAGAGCTCCTCTTCCTCATCTAAAGAATCATGGGACTTATTTCCCCAACACAAAAAATTATGTTCATGCTTCAAAACTAAACATTTAAACAGTTTTCATCAGAAGCTTTTATGTTTTGTGGAATAACAGATTCTGATTTGATGAGATTTTACATTTAATCTGAACCTGAGGAGCTTTTCTGATCAGGGATGTGGGCGGGGTTTCAAAACAGAGAAGAGAGAAGCATCATGTGGCACCAAGATTAAATTCTGACTAAATAAATACTCTGATGACATTTACATTAAAAATATAAAACAGCTGAGTTCAAACATATTTACAAATCAGAGAAATGATCCAAAACAAGAACCAGGACCAGACTTGGAACTGAACTCGAAGCAAAGCAACCCCCCTCCCGCCACCAGAGACACCACAAAACACCCAGTCAGAATATAATAAAGCTTTTAAAACTGGAACGACTGAACAGGAAACGAAGTAGACAACAAGTTAGTCGCTCGACACAGAGTGAGGAGAGACGAATGCAACTCGCCTAAACCTCAGTCTGTGTTTTACAGTGAAACATTAATAAAGAACAGGAAGTGAGGTGAGTTGGGGGAAGGCGGGGCTCCGAACACGTTCGCAACAAAAACACGTTTCAAGGTTTTACCTCCAAAAAATATTCACAGCTTCTCACGCAAGTCTTTTCCGACTTTATCAACAAAAAACCGACTGACACGCTGTGGTCAGCCTTGTCAATGCCACAAGGATGACCAATCCGAAATCTTCTCTTTGCAGGTCTGGTCCGGGGTTGTTGGTGGAGCTGGAGGCGGGGCTAAAGCTCAATGCAGAGAGAAGGTCACAGCGGCCAATCAGCTGTCACCAGGTGTAACGTCACCTTCTGTTAATTTGCACTTTTCAGACCAAATCGTCCATAAAATCTGTAAAATTCTTGAAATTCAGCACATAGATTTCTCATGTTGCTACGAGACACAGGGCATCATCTTGTATACGGAACGAGTCTGGAGGCGCTTTCTCTATTCATTAATATCGTTAGCGAATTAGTTGTGGGTCAGTTCTGATTAATTACGCAGCGTAATGACCTCAGAGCACCAACCGAAGGTAATCGATGTGATCGTTACATATGCAGGTCTGGATTAGGGCGGGACAAATCAGGACACTTTTCTTTTTTGCCCCCATTCCTACTGGTGAAAACTGGGAAGGGGCCCAGTATATCTGATCCAACCTATTCTACTTGGGGTCCCAATTGGGTCCCAATCTAACCTTAAAGGGTGGGGCTTGATGTAATGCTGTCTACTGATTGGTGGAAAAAATCATCAATTCGTGTGTGAATCGGCAATAAGAACGTTTTTTAAAGCAACACACCCACCTTTTTTCCTCCTTAGGTCAGGGTTTGGCCTATTATGATTCAAGGAAGGCGTCGCATTTTTCCATTATCACCACCTGGCTCATATGCTCGAGGGAACGGGGACTGTAGTATACCTGTTGGATTAGTATGGGTGACAGGGGAGGGCTGAGCAGGTGACTAGACCCCTGGATTTTCTGGGGAAACCAGAACATGCTGATGGAAAAAGGCTGGAGAATGTGGCACTGCTGGAGTGCGACTACACCGGCGTTCCCAGTGATGTAGATGTAGAGGATGTTGGATAAGATAAAACCCAACATCTGATCCAGTGCCTAAATGTTCAGAAACTGTGCACACCTGACTCAGATTGGGACATAATCAGTATGATAGTGCAGAGCTTGTTATCAAGGGCTGCGCAAGTCTACTAATTACCAGTTGATATGAATCAGGTGTGTTGCAGCAGCGAGAGCCGAATACCTGCCAACGCACGAGGACTGGAGTTGGTACCTCTGGTTTAGACCGATTCAAAGCTGACATTTAGTAATACTAGAAGAGTATAAGGGAGAAGGAATCATCACAGAGCAGCAACATAAATATCTCCCAGAACAAGACCCAGTAACCATCATAGCAGAAGATACCCCAGCCAGGTGTGAGGAGTGGAACTGCACCAGGCCCAGACAGGATATGTACCTGCTGGCTGAGGAAAAGATAACATCACTCCATTAATGCTTTGATGCACAAACTGACCAGGTCGCACAAAAAGGACTAATCCAGGCTCACAAACAGAAGGACCCCCCTAAAGATGACCTTCCAGCCAAATACCAGCCAATAACCTCCCTCTGAACACACGAAAGGCTCGATACATGAAACAAAGCACAAAAGGGAATCAAAAGTAGCCCCATTGGAGCTAAACACCGAAGACTGATTCGACAGAGACATAAGATTAGACATACACATCTGTGCATTGCCTGAATTGACTGAAGAAATTCTACAACTCTGTGTCAAAGTCACGGATGAGGGAATGCCACCTAATGGCACTGCCACCTGCACAAGCCCAGCATCTACCAATTAGAACCCCTGTTCCAATGCTGTTCTGTACAGCCTGAACCCTCGGTGAAATGACAGGTCCATGGCGGAGCAGATGTGTCCCTTCTCCAGAACACCTAAATCAGATGGCTAAATTCCCTCTTCTGCATGTCATTTGGCTCTGCAAAGGTCTCCATGGTAACCAGCCATTCATTTGATTCAGGTGTGCTGGAGAAGGAATGCATCTTAACGGTACAGGACATTAGTTCCCGGGACTGGACTCGGACACCTCTCAATGCATAACATCCAATGATCTATTGGTGTGGTAGCAGCACTGAGATTGAACTGGAAGTCCCCTGATCATGAGCTCAGATCCTGAACCTCCAGATGCAGGTTGAACAGCAAAGGTTCTAAAGATCCAAAACAGGATCACCACCAAGAAGGAACATGAGAAGCTGGAGGAAAAAAAAGAACTGAAGTTGCAAAGATGTGTGGAGTGAAGATAACGGTGGTCTTAGTGCTCATCGAGCCATGACCTCCAGACTGGAAGAGTGATTCCTACAGATCCCAGATGCAGATATCTCGGTCCTGAACAGAACAGCCCAAAGAACAGCCGAAGCCTGATACTCTGACAGCAGGCCAGGCTTGAAAGAAGGGCCAACACCTAGGCGGGACAGGTGGGGAACTTTGTTTTCCACTTTCATACATCGTATATGAACCTTTTCTTCCTCAGCAGCAAAATATTTACTTCTTCTCTTTTTTAAAAATACAGTGGTTCCATGTTTTTAGGGTCAGGGGTTGATTTCCGTACTTGTCAATAAACCATTCAGGGCAGATGGCTGCCGGTTTTTTTATGTAATCCCTAGTTTGTAAGAACTTGGTTTATATAAAAAAAGTGTGAACTGGATTATAAAATACCCTTTCACATGATTATAATTGGACAACAATGAATGGGATTCAGTCGGACTGTCTTTGGCAGGTGCCTTGAAATTGGTGCTGCACAATAAAGCTGAATTGAACTGACCCACAATAAATTAATTTCAGCCCAGATTTTAATATAAAGGAATTTGAATAAAACTACCATGAAAAGAAAAAAAGAGGAATGATTCATAAAAAAGTCAGATATCATCTGTGGCTTTCCCTGCTGTCAGTCACAGCCCTGGTTGGGGTTGAGTGACTGACTGACCGCTGTCTTCTTCAACTAAAGGGCTTGATCTTCTCCAAACAGTCCATGCTGGTTGAAAGTCCCCTACCTCTCTGATGACGAGTGTACCCCGACCAATGCTGCAGGAGCAGGAAGAAGTGTTGCCTCGTTCAGCCCTTAAAGGAAGAGGCAAGGAACATTTCATTCCGCCTTTAAAGGAAGAGGCAAGGGTAATTTCAATCCCCCTTAAAGCAGAAGGCAAGGATCATTTCATTTCCCCATTACAGGAGGAGGTGAGGCCTCACTTCTCTCTTGAAGGAGGAGGTAAGTGTTCCCTCACTTTCCCCATGAAAGAGCAAGTAAGGGTACCCTTACTTCTTCTTTAAAGGAAGAAGTAAGGGTACCCCAACGTTTCCCTGAAAGGAGGAGCTAATGGTTGCCTCGCTTTTCCCTTAAAAGAGGAGCTAATGAATGGCTATAAGTTGCAAGTCACTTTAGAATAGAATAGAATGGAATAGGATGCCTTATTTCTCTCTTAAAGGCAGTGTTAATGGTTGCCTCTGTTCTCCCTTAAAGAAGGTCAGGGTCCCTCACTTCTCCCTTAGGGAACTGTTACCCCATCTTCTCATGAACACAGAGCAGGATCGCCGCCTCCTCATCCCTTAATTCAGGAGGAAATGGAGCTACCCCCTCACATCCTCATGCAGACTTTGCACTGGGCGATGTTCCTCCTCTGCTGATCAGCATCAGTCATAGTGATGGAGGAGCTGTTGGAGGAGGAGGAAGGGGAGAGGGAGGATGAGGAGAGGGAGTTTTCTTGCATTTTGGTCAGCCAGAAGCTGTAGATATTGGAGAAGAAGTGGCAGGTTCCTCTCGGGCCCTGACACTCCACGAAGGGCTGAGCCTTGAAGTTTGTCAGACAGCTTCCTGAGGATGTCAGAGACTGGCCCCCGCCCTCATCGCCTGCCCCCGTATGCTGTCACACACACAGGAAGTGACATCATCAAGTTAGCATGTACAGTCAGGTGTAACAGAACCCGTGCCTGGGCAATCACAGATATACATGAAAAAGGCTTGATGCTTCATGGCGGAGTTTCAGACGGCATCACAGACAAGCTTCAGAGGAAAAGTTATTTTTCTTATCTATAGTTAAATAAATCACATTATTATCAGCGTTTGAGACCAGATTGTTCAGAAAAACTACTTTGTGAGTAGAACTGATCTTTTAGAACATCCAGAACACATTACCACAGCGCTATCTGCTGGTCATAAAATGTAACTTCAAACTCAATAAACTGGAGCGTTTTCATCATCTCTGATCGTTGTGTCTTCAGTAACTTATGTTACCTTCAGTTTTATTTTAAACACATTAAAAACATTGATTTAACATAAATGCTTGTCCCTGTGTGTATAGATTGCACCTGTAAGTTTATTTTCTTACAAAAGCTCATGGTTATAATTATTCATAAGTATGCAGGGTCCGACCCACATGTCTGACATTTATAACACATTAAGTGGTTTGAAAATCGGTAGAGAACTGAGCAAGTTCTGCTTATTTATAAACTACATGTCCCATTAAATCAGTGTTAGAGCTGCCTGTGGTAGGATGGCCGCCCAGGGGTCATCGAGCCTTTATTTTGTATTTCTATGTCTGCAATACCTACCATGAGGAAGGAGTATCCAACCCACAGTGTGTTCCAGTTGGGGGGGCATTCTGGTGGCGTGGAGTCCTGGCTGTGCAGCGCGACGGCTGATGAGGGGACTTCGCATACCACGCAGCGGCTGATGTAATTTCTGATTGACGGACCATCAACAGGTACACTCGGCACCGCCGTCATCGTCGACAGCCAATAAGATTTATCGTTCCGATTGGCGTAAGAGCAGCCGTTGATGTCACAGGAAGAGAAGGGCATGGTGGAAAAGATGGGCACGCAAGAGCCCGCCTGACCTAGAAACACAGACGAAAGTCTGGTGAGTCAAAAATACTTTCAGCAATAAATAAATCAAGTGGAATAAACCAGCCGCTTTATTCAGAATTAAGTTTCACTCGGGATTACTATTTGCATCAGGAATAAAGTGTTTACATGCTAATTTTTCACCTGTTAAAAGCAGAATTAACTTTAATTCAGAATTGGAGAAGAATTAAAACTCTCATGTAAGCGTGACCACTGAAGTGTACTATAGCTACGTGTGTTTTTCTTTACCCAGATCCTGTGTGTGAGCCCTCTCTTGACCCTCCAGGTAGAGCAGGCTGTATCCATTCCATAAGGATTTTGTGTTAGGTGGACAGTCAGGAACTTCTGTTGATTGGCTGTGTTTCACTAACAGGAATCCCATGTTCATGCTTGTGCTCAACCCAGGATCACCTGGGTCACCCATTGGTCCAGGCTCACCTGAGAGTACAAATGACAGGTGAGTCATCAGGTAATGGTCAAGCTGACTTTACTGGAAACTTTTAAAAGGAACTCCGACTCTCAGCTCAAGTTGGTGATAACATGTTGGTATTGTTCTACTTAGGTTAATGTAATGGTTACTAACACATGAAAACGTCTAATTTCTTGAAAATTTGCATTTGTTTGCTTTGTTTTTTGGTGGTCAGCTTTTTTTTTTTACTCTGTGGAACATTTTACAGGATATAACCACAGACTGTAAAATAGCTGGAGGAAGCGTAAAACCAGGTGAGCCCCAGGTTTCTGATGAGCTGGAGCTCAGTAGAAAGCTGTCACATCGTTTTAACATGGAAATAAGAACTAAAGGGTAAATTGGGTGTTCATAAAGGTATGATATGACTCTGTATGACTCTGTAACATGAACACAACTAGGGATGGGCCTAATTAATCATAGCTGATTAGCTTCAACACGTTAGCGTTGGTTTGTAGCTGACTAGCTTCAGCTAGCAGCATTTAGACACAGACGTTTCCTGCAACGTTTTGCAGCTCATCAGGGCTTACTGCTGTTGTTCTGAATAAACGCTGCTGGAAGACGTGGAAAAATAAATCGATGCTGGTCACATGATCCCACGAGTGCTGGATTTGCTACCACAAAGTTACAATGTCTGGTTTCTATTACTACTACTACTACTACTGTCATTTAGCAGACGCTTTTGTCCAAAGCCACTTACATTTGAGAGAGCGACGCAAGCATGAATTCAAAGAGAAGGATACAGTGTAAACAGGTGGACTGTTGGTCGTCGATGAAGTTATGTCAAGTGCTAAGCGCAGCTGCTTCAGAGCGCTAAAACTCATCAAACGCTGTACATCGACACCAGGAATCCTCCATCATTACTCAGAATGGGCTGATGTTTGGACCAGAAGTTACACAAGATCCCTCAAAACATCTGATCTGGATCCAGAACATGTGTGGACAGAAAGCAGCACTTCTTCTTGAGCGAACATCAGTGAGCAGCTCTGGCCGTCAATTTTCATAATTGCTGTTCTCCCAGCGCAACAAAGACCAGCACTACCTTTTTACAAGTTTAAAAAAAGCGAGGAGTTGAGGGGAGATGAAGGGAATATGACGAGACAAAGGGAAATATTTGTACGCCAATGCTCTGGTTTGCGGTGAGCCAAAAACCTGCTACAACCAGGATGCATCATTTCCCAAAATGCATTGCAATGTGTTTCACAATGGCGCGGTATGTGTGAAATTAATCTAAATCTAACACATTTAGCATTTTATAAGGATCCCGTTTTTACAGCTTAAGCAGACGTTTCTTTGATAGGGGAGATTGTTCTTCCTATAGCTGGAGTTCCCTTTATAACACGAGGAGGTTTAGGGATGCAAAAATCAGACATGTTTAGTAAAGTCGCACGGAATCAACTGCTAATTGGAAGAGGTGATGTTAGAATTACTTTTTATGCCACTGACCTGAAGGAAACCAAAGTGAATCAGAGGGACTCACCTTTATTACCCCCCATACCACTCTCTCCTTGTGGGCCGGCATGTCCCTCATCTCCTCTTGCACCTTTGCGCCCACGTGAACCTTTCATACCTTCATCCCCGATCTTCCCCTTGTCACCTGAAACACATCATCGGTTCCGGTTGGATCTTATCAGGACAGCTGAGTTGAAGAAAAACCAGACCACCTGACTCTCACCTTTCTGGCCGATTCGGCCAATTTCTCCCGGCAGACCGGAATCTCCTTCTGGACCAGGGGGGCCTTCTTTTCCTTCAAGGCCTGGCGGAGCAGGTGGGTGTGGGGGACAGGGACGGATGTCTCCCTTCCTCCCTTTTTCCCCCACCAATCCCATAGAGCCCTTTTGCCCTTGGGGTCCTTTGGGACCACGGGAGCCTGAATGACCCCTACTTCCAGGTATTCCCAGTAAACCTGGTTCTCCTCTCATACCTGACCACACAAACACAGATGGATGTTTTGATATCTGAGGATCAACAGTGGTGACATCAATGTCTGCACATCATCGTTTCCACAGAATTCCTCAAAATCTATCTCTAGAATCCACTCAACAGGTCTAACCTTTCAGTCCGGGGTTTCCAGGGTTGCCTTGGAATCCTGGGTGACCATCACATCCCCTGGCCCCCTTTGGCCCCTGACATCCTGGATGACCATTGTCTCCTGCATCTCCAGGAATTGGGGGGTTTGGACCTGGATCCCCGATCTCACCAATGAACCCTGTAAGATTTCTCCCAGGTCAGTGGGAACCAGCAAGATTTGTCTGATGAATTCTATCAAACCTGAAGATAAAAAAATCAACCTGGATCTCCATCTGGCCCCTTACGACCAGGATCTCCACAAGGCCCCTTACGTGGGTTTTCACAGTTCGGTCCAGGCAGACCAGGAGGTCCACAACCACCTTGTGGGCCTACGGTGACACAGAAAAATATTATTCCACTGCTGCTCTGAATCAAAAGCTCACTGGCCATGGTTTTAATTCTGAATTAATTAATTCTGAATTAAAATCTTCTCCTTCGGGTTTACATGGAAATATTAATTCTGAATGAAGGTTTCCATGGGAAACACGTTTTCTTAATACTGCTTTAAATCCAGGGGTTGGGAAGGGTTCTGATTGGTTGGATGGTGGATGTGACGTACTGTACGTACGTCTACCGGAAGTTAAAAACTCTCCTTCCTGCTTCGTTTCTTTCCATCACCAACATGAGAAAACGTCGTAATAAGAAGCATTTTTGGCTCGATGTGGATTCTTGTTATGAAGCAGCAGCTAGCCGCTAGCATGCTACGTCACTTTCACCTGAACAGACTCGCTTTGAGCCCGTTTGCTTCGGACGGGAAGCAACGTTTATGGTCGTCATGGCGACAGGAGGAAGGAAGGAGCATGCTCAGAAGGAGCGGGATGAACTTAAAGCGGAATGAAGGTTTCCGTGATAGAGGATGATAGAGGAATTATCTGATTCAGGATTAAACCTGGAATAAACCAGCCTCTTTATTCAGGATTAACTTTCATTCAGAATTAATGTTTAATCAGGAATTAATGTTTACACGCTCATTTTCACCTGTTTAAAGCAGAATTGACTAATTCTAAATTACAGAGGAATAAAACTCATGAAAGTGTGGCCTGTGTTTCTCTCAGAGAAAATATATTCAAAAAGGAGCAATTAAACATGAATTCAGTGACTGTTAGCGGCTGAGTAGCTGCTAGCGGTGGTGCAGATGGTAGAGAAACAGGAGGTTGGTGGTTCAATTCCCATGTCAATGTCATCAACCGGGCTGATGGTGAAAAACATTTCCGCCTCCTCCATTCCCCTATTGGCCCCTCCAGTAGGGAGGGGTTATAAAATCATAAATCCTCTGGTTTCAAGATCTTTTCCCTCCGAGTGAGAAAGAAGCAACACTGAACCTGAGCAAGATTTTTTCTCTTAACAAGAGGCTGGAGATTAGTTTTAACAACTTTCTCACACGTCACCACGTGTATCTGACAGATACTTGGTCGTGGTCTGAATCTTCTAAGTGTTTCTACTTGTATAAAATATTTTTACTCATATAAAATGTGCTCATTTCGCCGCGCCGTGCTTCCGGCTGTTTCTTGGCAGCAGGCCGAGCGGAGGAAACACAACCAGCCGCCTCTAACGCAAGTTCATTTCAGCCGAACACGCCCGAGACGAGGAAAAGCTGAGTTCATGCTGCACCGGGGTGGACACGAGGTAGACACCGAATAAAACCACCAACGGCGTCCCGGCCTGGCAGGAAGCGGCTCAATGCGGCCCTGTTCTCCGGCCGGGGTCTGAGGCGGGTTTTGCCTGTCGCCGCAACGCAGAGTGACAAAATCTGAGCTAATTAGCCGTCAGGCGGAGTCCGGGCGGTATTCGGTCCAGAGGAAGGGCTCTGACCCGGAGCAGAGCTATGATTCAGACCGCCGTGCGTCACACTTCCTGTTACCAGCAGCTCTCTGGGAGGCAGCGGGACGGAGACGATGCCAGGGGAGAGCCAATGGATGACATCACTCCGGAAAGGCGTTTCCATCTGCAGGCAGCGGGAACTACTTTCACTGCAACAAGCCACTGGCCCCGCGGCGTGCACAGCCCCTGGTCCTCCACGTCCAGATGAACCAGACGAGGTGGATCTGGTTCGGACACCTGGCCTGCAGCACCTCAGAGTCCTCCTGGATGAGCTGGACTGGCCCAGGAGAAGTCTGGACCCCCCACCCCCAACCAAAACGACAAAGCACTAAATAAAATGTAAAGGTTTTTTCTTTTGAATCTTTTTTGATATTGATTTATTGTATCAGATGCGGAGAAATCACTGATGAAGGTGTTTCACATAAAACATTAAAAAAACAAAACACAAAACAAACCGGCCCGTTGCTCTTAGGTAAGTCCAGGTTTATTGGGCTGGTGGTAAAGTCCGATTAGTTTCCCCTGACTTTGTTTTTCTGCCGTCCTGCTGGAACATCGATCCTCTGACAGGCTCCTGGAGATGCTGCCACACACCGAGTGAAAATAAAATGCTGCTTTGCATCTATGAAGGCTCTGGCTTGGAAAGGGAGTCTGACCCGCGGGTCGTCCCACTAACAGATGAAAGGGTGGAGCTGCAACCCGAGTGCAGAAACACTGAGGCAGCAGCATGCCGTCCCTCTCACCTCCTCTCTCCAGGCTATGCATGGCGGTGTCGGCCGTGTCGGTGGTCCGGCGGTGAACTGGCGACCTGTCCGGGGTCGCAGCCTGACTCGCCCGCCGCCAGCTGCCATCGGAATGTGAAGAACCTGGACCAGGAGGACCAGAAAAGAAGCAGGAGGCCCTAAAAACAGCCCAGAAGAGCAGGGGGGGCAGAAAAGACCCTGACATGTCAGAAGCTGTCTCCATGGAAACGTCACTGTCGAGAAGGAAAGGCTGAGGTGGGTCACATGACCCAAGATCTGGACTGAGGATCAGGGATGAAACGATACTTATCTGGGTGTTAGAATTGATTCCAGCTGTAAAACATTCCCTTCGTTTCGTTTCATTAATGATGCCAGAAAAAGACGTTTAACTTGTTTCGTCTTTCTTCCTGGCGCTTTGGGACGGTCCGTCTGTGGGAGCCTGGAACGGTGACATGTGCCCAGACAGATAAGAGCTGAGTGGGTTCCCAGCGTTAAACGTGGAAGAGTGAAGCCTGTTGAGGTGGAAACGCGTGATATAAAGAACGATCTGAGCTCTGCTATCTGCGTGCTGCTGGCTTGGCTCTGCACGGCGAGAAGGATGCTTCCTGAGGATGTCACGGGACGTCTGATGGGTACGAGAGCACCGCTTCCCCTGCAATCTCATCCCCTTCCTGCCTTTCGATCGGACGCCGCGGCCCGACCTCTGACCCAACACAGTCAGGTTTGACCGGGTTGCCTGAGCTCTTGTTTTCCACCGAGGGGAAAAAATAACTCCTCCGACCTGCCGGATGAGTTTCACCCTTGTTGCGTGTCATGGTCTGATTGTCAACAGAGGAATTCACACGAGTGTGAACATCAAATCAAAACAATCCGGATCTAAATAAACAGCTTGAGAGGAGAAACCGCGTCAGTGCTGTCAGCAGTTCTGATCAGTTTATCTGTGGAAACCTACATTTATACCCTCCCACACAAAGCTGAGCTGAGAAAACCGTCTCCTAACAATCAGTGGAATTAGCCTCCTCTCTGCAACCAGCACCTCCCTCCCACACACATTGCTGCCTCCGTCCATAACAGACATGCAGACTAGAGGAGCCCGGCCCCACAATCGGACAGGATTGTCCCTGAAAACCAGGACCAGGTTTAGACCTGATGCTGGACCTGGGAAAAACTTCTGGACCTTTATTTGTTTTCTGTTCTCTCAGCTGAAGCAGTGTGGGATCATGGTGCGTTCGATTTGTCCTCAGAAGTCGGATTTTCAAAGTTCTGAGTTTGAAATACAACCTGAACACTCCCCGAATTCGGAAATCCGACTCAGAAAGTCGGGTAGTCCCAGCAACCACGACTTCCACGAGTAAAGATGCTGCCCAACAAATCAGTGGTGACTGAAACTAAGAGTGCATCGTATTTATGTTTAAATGGTCTTATTTAACTGTACATAAATAAAAAAAACACATATTTGTTACTTCTATGCAGAAATTACTTTTACAAAATGCAGCATGTTTGAAACGCTAAATAAAAGCGTTAGATGTGATCTCTCTGCTAACATTAGAAGCTGTTTGCCAACATGTTTTACCCTCTGAAATAAGGAGAAACATGGGGATTTTGCAAGTTTTCCGACTTGGTCAACCCGAACGCTCTCAGCTTGGATGTGACGTCTCAGTTCTGAGTTCCTACCTCCGAGACAAATGGAACGCAATTCAGAATAAAAGGCAACACCCGAGGATGAAATGTGGAAAGTCTGGAAATCTGTTTTCTATAATCAATAATCAAAAGAGAAATTTAGCTGCAACCGTTCTAAAATGGGCTTTAGCAAATTATGCTAACTAGCCTCTCCTCATAAGATGCCTTTAGATCTAAAAGTCAGATTTATTTGTCAGATTTATCACATGGGTTGCGGTTTAAGCACTCAAAAAAAAAAAACATTTTAAAATATTATTCCGAAAATAGAGAAACGAAAGAAAACAAGCTCCTCATGCCGTGAGACTTCCATCTTTTAAATCCAGGATCAGGTTGGATTTAATGTATGTTAGTTTGTTTTATGTATAAAATTCTTATGATATGATGACTGAGCAAAAATATCCGGGTTTCAGGCTACCGTGGTTCCTCACTATGCTATCAATATTAAGGCCTCAGCACAGAACAGATGAACCCAAATGCAAAGAGAGACGGATTCAGAGATCACTTGGAAGCAAAAAGGGGTTTTAATGCCAAATTTAGGTTATATTCAGAACTCTAGGACACCAGGCTAGATCTCCAAAGACAAAGCTCTGACAATAAATACACACATGAGGAAATGGGAAACAGGTGGAAACAATCAGGATGGGGCAGACAATCACACAGGTGGAAAACACAAGGGCAGGAAGTCAAGGTGCCTGAAACGAGAGGAGAGTTAGGGATTTCAAAATAAAATCTGACAATCCAGAACAAAAACCAGACAACATTCAACAGAGCTGCCGAGACATGACAATCAAATATTTTTTTTCTTTTTTTTTACTGTTGGCGTAAAGTGAATAATGCTAACAAATATTCTGGTTACCAAAATATTTTACCTTAAAGGGACATTGTGTAACTTTTGTCCACTAGAGGTGCTAAAACGTGTAACTTCCCAAAGGACACTGTCTCCAACGTTTTCACCTTCTTACAATGTTCAGCCATGACAAACTTCACATGGGAGAGGAGGAAGAAGAAGCATAAAGCAGAGACTTAAAGCAAAGCGCTGCAGGTCACATGACCCGTGAGAGACGGATCCGCTCCTGCAAACTTAGACTGTCTGGTTTCTGCAGAAGGCATCCGGCTCAGAACGCGTCAGACACAGAACCCTGACCCCAGAGATCCTCCATCCTCACATCAGGCCGATGTTTGGGTCAGAAGTTACACGGTATGTCCCTTTAATATGAATATATTTGAGCATGCTGAAGACAACAATAAACACTTTTCAGTGGTCAATGTTTTGATGTGTGACGTGGGGAGAGAAAGCAACATTTCTCCATGAGCCTGTTTTCTTTTTAACTCCACTGAGGGCAATAAATTATCCATTTATTTATGAAATGTTTGGAGGGGACTAATCTGTTCTGGCCATGCGTCTCTACACTAACTGCACCGCCACACGACTCCAAGCCTACCTGACTTTCACACTATTTAAAGGACAGACAGTTCATTCTGCGCCGTATGATGGAAAAGGGACGCTCCTTTTCACCCGGCACATCCCGGCTGGTATCAGCTCTTTCCACGACGTTAACACTGGAAACTGTGAGGTGCGACATGATGTCACATCAGGATGTGCTTGGAAACATAATGATGCAAAAACCATTTGCATCATCAACTTTTATGGAAAGACGTTAAGTAAAGGAAACATCCCCGCCCCTCCGTTTCCCTCCTCCCTGCTGCAGCGGCGCATACGGAGCTACTGCATGGATACGGTTTCAGTTCCTCCGGGAGCGCCTTGCACGCCGCGTGGGTGAACCCTGCACACGTTCCCCCCAGGTTTTATTACAACGGGGATAAGTTGTCATAGCACTGCATCCAAAACCTGTTCCCCTCTGTGCCGGATCATGCATGCCGATTCATGTACAGTAGCTACGGTACGGTGGGGGTGAGCCTGAGGAAACAGGCACATACCTGAGCTTTATCGCCTGCAAATATCTCTGCAAGCTCCAATAAGGCTGAAAGGACGGATGTGCAAAGCAAGGCCGTTTTATCTGAGAGCCATCTGCAACTGTTGCATTTCAGGATGCGTGGACGCTTTGATGTCCTGAAAGTACAGCACAATGACCCCCCATTCCTTGAAGTGCACAACAAAGTGTGGACTCATGCCTGCACGGCAGATCTGAGGCCGACAGCAGACTTCTAACCGCTCGGCCTCTATGTGCCGTCTGCCATAACGCCGGAGGGGCTGAGGGCCGTGCATGTCTGGGCCGATCAATCTCTCCGTTTGTCGACTGCACAGTGCCAAACGCAGCACATGTCAAAGCCTGGCTTCAGTTAGTTTCTCTGGGAACTGAGTAACAATGTCAGCATCACCAGTGACACATACTTCACAAGTTTGGAGCTTGGGTTTATCCCTAATCAGTAAAAGGCGCTTTCACAAACACGGCAGATCCAGGAGCGCTCTGGGTGTGAACGCCGAGGTTGCATGATGTCATGGGAGTGGCTGCTGAACACTGTGTGCCCTTCAGGGTCTGTAACAACACATTCTCAGTTTTATAGTGATGTGGCAAGTATGAGGGATGATCAGGCCAAAAATAGCTTCGTCCTGATATAATGCAGCCATAAAATGCAGGCAACAACACGTCCCAAAAACGCTGCTATTATTGTGTCAATCAGACAGAATGCAGGGGCTGCTGGTACGTCCTGCATGACAGAACACAGAAATGTTGACACATCCGTCTGTTCAACCGAGACGTGTCGCTATTTCATGGGAAATATTGGATCATTTTCAACTTGACGGAAGCTACGTCCCAAAAGGGTTGGAACGTGGACAACAAAAATCATGGCAAGTGAGCGGAACTAGAGATAAAAACAAGAGGAGTCATTATGAGCAAGAAGATTATTTACAAAAATAACATAATCATAACAAGAACAAGAAAGAGCGCATTGCAGCAGCGTTGCAGGCATGAAGAGAGCCGGAAAAAGCCGCAAAAGCTTCATCTGCACACAAAGTGAAATAAAATGATTTCAGCTACCACAAAGAAAACCTGATGAAGCCTGTGTCGGCCTGGACCTGAGCAGATAACGGTTTATAATCATAAGATCAATTCATGTCGGTAAGAAGATGCTGACATTTAAAACTGGCTCCATTTCTCTGGTGGAAGATGCTGCATCAGCTGACGGGTCACGAACATCAGAGCAGGGTGAAATAAACTCTGAACAAAGAAAGAATAAAAGCATATTTAAAGATATAATATATTTTTTAATGAGAGCTGGATTGGATTTGGACCGACATATTCACAGCATCACCATCAGAATGAGGCGCTATGAGGGGGGGCTGCCCTCTTCACACACCAGACCAGCAGCGGATCCATCTCTCGTAGGTCATGTGACCTGCAGCTCTGCTCTGTAAACACAGAGGCTCTGCTTTCTGTTGCGTTTTCGGACTGCGCCCGGTGGAAAGTTCCAGGTTTAACTCTCCTAGTGGCCAGTAGCCAGAGAGGTATGGCAGGAAAAGTTTGCATGAGGTGCACCCAGAGGGATGCAGCCGTGGAAGGGCAGCTTCAGGTGAAGGTCTGCCTCATACGACAGCAGGTTTGCTCTTCAGACAGTCTGCACCAGTTAAATATGACGTTGCAGCCAGTTCGCCTCATGCAGCTGCACGATGCGGCTAAAATTACAGCATGAGAGGTTGTGTCAGCCCCGAGATGAGCTGATCTGTGGAATAAACTCGGTTAGATGCAGATATGTGCTGTTAGCAGATGAAACGCACAGAATGCAGCGTAGCTGGGTTCTAACGGGGTTTCTGCGGGAATCTCTCCGATTCAGTTACAATGAGAAGCTGGAGAAGCCATCACGATCCGATGTCAGCGGACAGATGTTAAACTGATGGCAATGAGCAGATCGCACTTTACCAGCAAGATACACAAGCATGTAATGCACCCCCCACCCCCCACATCTGTCATGTCTTTTATCAGCTTTTAATCCAGCGCTGCTGTCAGTAACGCTGCTGGAAGCTTTAATCTATTTTATTTATTTATTAGTTCATGGTCCGGTTTGCTCGACATTATTTTCAATAAAAACAAAAAGGAACAGACAGAATATATATCTTGTGTAACCCCCCCCCCATCTGCAGGTAGATTAAATTATCTTCCAGCTGTGAGCGTTCTCCCATCACTTTGTCCGCATACATTTTTCTAAATGTGAAAACAATTGTGCAGCATTTTGGCTCATTATTCCACAGTTTTACTCCATAAACAGACACACACTCCTGTCCCTGTGTTGTCCGAGCAAATAAAGTCTGAAAATGATATTTCCGTTTCTCCTGTGGAATAAAACTGAGAAAATTCCAAACAGCATCAGGCAGAATTCTTAGTAAAGTTCACACTTTAAATCTGATCTGTAAATATCAGTTGTCTGGTTGCTAAAAACTAACTGTTTTCTGCAGGCCCTGTTTGTTTCTGCTGGTTTTTAAAGCAGGAGACTCCATCGAAGCGTCCTCTGCATGAACCTACTGAACCACAAACGGTTTTGCTTTCTGGCCCTGGCTGCATTCCCGGCCTCCCTTAGACCCGCTGCGCTCTCTGTACGACCTGTTGGAAGTGTCGCCTGAAGAGGATTTTCTGCTCGCTGGCATCGGACGTTCGCTCGAGGCATGAAATCTGCTTTTGGGAGCATGGCTGTGACTCAGGGAAACATCCTCGTTTCATACCGGTGAGAAAACACCACCAAGCTTCAAAGCGGCTTCTTGTGTTTCGTGCGGAGGGAAACGAGCGCCTCCGGAGTTTCTACCCATCATACTCTGCAGCGTAAAGCCGGAGCAATGTCGGGTCTCAGGGAAAACAAACAGGTCGTTTCCATGAGAGGCTCGTTATACAGGCGGGGCCAGGTAAAATCTGATTGGCTCCTCAAGGGGCCCCTTAAGGAACAACCTGGAAATTAAAATCACTTTGGTCTTCTTTTATTCCTCTTCTTTTTGTTGTTTTTTCTCTTTATCATTATATTACTATTGTTATTATTGTTATTGACTTAGTCTCAATGCTTAATGGTGGCTTATATTCACAGGGTTTAGCAAAATGAGTTTATCTTCAGCCTCAACCCTTTCAGTTGCAAATTGTGCGAACTAGAATTTTTCTTATGGAGATATTCAAAGATGTTTGTTTGTTTTTGTTATATCTTTCATTTGCTAGGCTGAATAAACTACTATTAAAACTACTACTAATACTACTTCTACTATTGTTCTATCTGAAAAACTAAACTAACTTTAAACGTTAATACAAAATAGACCCATTTTACAGATGGTTGAAATAAAACAGGAGATTTTTTCAACTTTAACCTTAATAATGAATAAGACTCGTTTCAACCTGCTGTCGGTGTGTTTGAGTGTGATTTAATAAAAAAATAAACCATTTACTTTATCTTGAAAAAGCGTTTCCTTATAGTTATTACATAGTTTCTGGATTTAATAGATTAACTAGAAAAGTAAAGATTGAGAAACGTGTCCAGCATGTTGTACGAATGAATCAGCTGCTATAAGCAGATTTAGCTAATCCTGCTGGAAATGGAGACTGAAAAAAACTGTTCTTTGTGAAAGTTTTTCATGATCAATGAAGTATAAATGTTGTAGCAGTAAAAGAAAAAAAAACTTTTGTAAATGTTTTATTTTCTAAATCAGACGGCTAACAACCTGTCGTACTGGGAGATATGAGGTGGCGATGCTCTGAGTTCGCTGCTGTAGTTACGGGTCTGATGGAACCAGGTGCCGTCCGGCTTGAAGCGGTTTATAACAGCAGCTCATCTCTCTCCAGGAGTAAAGGAAATGTCCCTCTATAGCATGTTGGCAGTTACCCCCCCAAGGCTACACGGACTGTTTCATGAATTAGAAAGGATGAAAGGATGTTTCCTCCTGGGGTGGGGGGGTAATTTTGCCTTTGCTGGGACACCTTCCCTGTTTTCTGCTGAGAAATACCTGCAGGGCTCATTCGTTTCAAGCAACTCTGTCCTTTCAGGGCAGAATTTAGGAAATTGTCCTGTTTCAGCAGGCGACAAAAGGAGCGCGGGAATGCAGCGTAGAACAGGTGATCAGATAATCCCCCTATCCCAGCAGGCGCTCAGGTATTAGCCAGCTCCTCTCTGATGGAGGTGTGGAAGGGGGGGGGGGACAACCAAAGCGGTGCTGCATCAGTGAGAGCAGGTATCTGCTGAGCAGAATACCTGTGGACAGGTGTAGAGTCTGATGTAGAGTTCCAGAAAACAGCTGATTGCACTGATGGAGGATTGATCAGCTACATATCAGCTGAAACTATGATATGATGCATTAAAGGGTTAAAATCCAAAAAAAAAAGCTCAGAAAGGCCTGAAGGTAAGTCCTGAAGAAGTGCAAGAGTTCTAATGGGACTTTTCATTTTAGTTTTTAACCAATAGTATGACATCACCTCTCGTCTTGGAAGTGTGCAGACATTTGGATCATTAACTGCACGGCTGAACTACAGACTAAAATATAAAGAACTTTCCGCCTTTCTCTTACGCCGTGTGTGCTGGTGTGAGCTTTACTTTATTTGACAGGGACAGAGTACAATTATGCAATAAGCTAAAAGCTAATTGGGCAGGTAGACAAACAGTAAATACTAAATAAAGAGACATTACAAAGAGGTTAGTTATAAATAGAAAAGGACGGTGTAAATAGAGCGATACGGATAAAATCACAACAAAGATAATAGTGTAAAATTGATGAGATTAGAGGGTATTAAAAGTTTCTTCTGTATAGCAGCGAGGGTCAAGCAAGCCACTAGTTATGCTCAGTTCTGTGCTAATTTAATGTTGTTTTTTAAACGTATTAGACCCCCCCAAACACACTTTCACAGAAAATGATGATGGCCCAGTGTTGTTCTCTTAAACTCTGAGGCTACTTCATCTTCCTCATTCATGCAAAAACCAAACCCCTCAGGGGCCACTGGGTTTAAACTGTGTCCGCAAACTGTGTCACCAGAGCAGTGTTATCTTATATAAGGTAGACGGTGCAGAAGGAGTCAAGCCCACGCCCTCCACCAGCTACCATGAACAGCTGTGAAGACAGCGCCGCTGTGTCTCTTTGGTATTTTAATCAAAGCATGTCAAAGAAATTTCATCAAGACTTGTGGAAACGGTGTGGGTTTGTTGGGAAAAAGGAAAAAGTAAGCCTGCATTAACAGAACAAAAACCCTTACTGGAAGAGAGGTGATGTGGAACTGACCAGATTACAGTGTTTTATGGCGGCTGACACGGGCATGGAGGGGGGAGAAAAAGAAGAAACCAGAGTGAAATTCTCCAGCCTCTCAGCATTGGTCCCAGGAGAGCGACCAAACAAAAGGAATATCTGATAAAACAGAGGCAGAGAAACTTTGGGCTGTGAATTATTGAAGGATTCTGCAGTTGTAATGTGCAGCGACCCCGCTGAATCTGCAGGATTGTAGCAGGAAAGTCTGTCATGAAACAGTTTTCCACCATTTTCCGAGGCGTGATTAAGTCTCGGTTAATGTGATGATGACCTCCGTCCCGTCACATTTCACAGGCAGAGATTCAACGCTTTCATTTCTGATGCTTTTTGTTGGATTTCTGAGGTGGTGTGGCCTTCACACCGTGCCTCGTGGAGACTAATAGAAATTGGTATTGAGTCTGGGTATCCATGGAGACCAGTCCATAGTTAAAGGGAGGGATGCTCTGCCAGCATTGTGCGTCTAGACCGTCCAAGTGTCTGCAGGCGCTGAAGCAAGTCTGCTGCGTCTCGCTTTCATGTGCTGCATCAGAGCCATGCTAATGCTACTTTTAGCGGCCTCAGCTCATCCTCAGCTGTGAGGCGGCCATAGCATCTTGATTTGTCTGAAAATGATGCTAAAAGCAGCTGCAGCCTTTTTCTCATGATGAAATAATTTGGTCTGAAAAAACTCTCCTCTTATGGCCTGAAGGAATCCTAAACATTTATTGACATATTTGTTATTAATTGGCTTGTATATATGAACGTATGACAATCAGATCAGCATAAACTGATCTGCCTTAGATGATGTTATGAAAATAAATGAAGTTTAATTTAACTGAAAATATTCTGAAACTTCATGCAACATTTTCAGCCCTCCTGCTACAAACGGTACAAACAACCCAATCTACCCAGAAAGTTCAAAGTATAATGCTGCGTTCCATTTGAACTCCGAATTTCTGACTCCAGAGATGGAAGTTTCAACAGCAGCACTGAAGGAAATATAATGACCCAGAGACAACTGATAAAGTCAAACTTTTAGTTGTGAGACAAACCTGCTCCAATAAATAACTGCTGTCTCTGTAGACATGAAGAGGCAATTGTAAAGGGGCTTTATGGGTATTTATAAATGTCTTCATGAAGATGCCTGATTTGCTACACACCAGCAGACTTGCCCTTTAAATCACAAACAGACACACACAGGATCCAGTAACTAACAATGGGTAGTCTGTGATTCTGCTTTACATCATAACCTTCTAATAATTATCACAAAGTAAAACATAACCTACCTAATACCTGTGTCTATTTACATAAAAACTATGAACACAGAAAAATAAGTACATAAGATAGACAGGAATAAATAAGTGCATTACAATATAAAAAATAACCATTAACAAATAAAGAGTGAAAAAAAAAGAAAAAAAAAAGAAAAAAAAACGGAAAAAAAAACAAAAACAAAAAAACAAAAAAAAATAGAGTGAATGACAGAAAATTAATAAATGAAACAAGTTAGTAATATGAAAAATTAAAACAAAGGTCATGTATAAGTCAGTTAAACTTTATTTAATACGTTATATGGACACAGATAATCATATAAATATACTTATAAAAATACAAATTAATCTGCAAGAGGATTTCATAGCCAATTGAAAACACTGAATGATTAAATTAGGTGAACGATGAGTCTATTATCACTGCCTGTTCCACGGTATCTATACGACTTAACGCTTTCTGCCAGCTGGTTGTTGACCGGCAGCACCGGGATGAGTCGGTCTGACAGAACTGATAGGGGACAACTGCACCTCCGAGCCTGAGACAAACCCCAAGTTGTGAGTCCACAGAGGTTTAAGTGATCAGATTAAACACATCCAAGTGTGAGCAGGAGCACCTGTTCCAGCCAACACGCTTTGCTGCGACTCCTCACTGTGTCATAGCATCGTCAACTTGTGTAAAATGTTTTTATCTCCATGTGCTAATATACTCACTGCTGGACGAAGTGTCCCAAAGCCACTAAAAATGATAGTAAGATTATAGAAAATACCCCACAGTTTCCTTCAAAACTAAACTAAATTCCCTTTTTGTTCAGGCAGTTTAAACTAACTTCCGTTACAGATGCTGTAACATATCAGACCACCTTACAGCCTGCAAGCAAGCTAAAATCCCACCCACCAGTTATTCATTCTGCAGAAACTCACCTGTTCCTCAAGTTAACTTCTGAAACATTTTTACCACAAAAACAAATAAATATTTTGAAACAGTCTGAACATGAATGGGAAACAAATGGAAACCAGAAGAATATTTTGATTCTGAATTAAAAAACATGATGTATCTGTCGCTGCTGTAGTGTACAAATAAAGCTGAATTGAACTGAATCAGGCGGAAATGTGATGTTTTAATGTCTGTGGCCCACCGAGCGGGTTGGCCACTGTTTGTACTCAGACCCCAGATACAGCATCAGAGCCAAATTCCATTTCATGAGCCGTGAAAACATGTTGACATTTAGAAGTTGTTTTTTAAGGATGAATTCCCTGAAAGCTGCAGGAGATGCTACAAGCCTGCGCTTTTGATCCTAAAATGACCCACTGCAGGGATTCTTATCATGAACTGGGGGAGGTCTCCAGAGGGTCTAATAGGTATTTCCCACCTGGCATTTGATAGCCGCTCCATCAGCAAGGTATCGCTGGTATTTGGCAGCGTTATCAAGCGACAGATAATCACGTCATTGTCCCGCCGTCTCTCGGTAGCAGCAGCAGCTTAATGAAAGGCTGTATTCCAGCATGGCCCTGCATCCAGCGGCCCCTCATTAGCTGCTGGGTGTGCGCGATTTGGAGCAGGTGGGCAGCTTCATTGCAGACACTGAGTGACATCCCCTTTTATCTCAGAATGTTCCTTTAATGTGCCTCAGCTTCACACAGAGAGGGGGGGTCGCTCACATCTCAGCTGCACCGCTGACATTTTACCCAAACTGGAGGTTTTTCTACTTAAACGCGTGATGGTTTATCTGACTTTCATACACAAACATCGATTGAGCAGTGATTTATGGAAGTGGTAGAACGCGGCTTGTCAGAGGTATGACCCATTTTACGGCCGATTACATTCAGACTGACACGCTTTCCCACACAGCGGCTTCACAGTTGGCACACATGTTACATGCTACGGTCTTTTATCATGATGTCTGGGAGCCCGGGGACAGCTGGGGACCAGCAGCTGGCTGAGCTGCAGCAGCACCGACACCAACATTCATCATTTTTAAGCACACCTTGATAAACACCTGCGTTGTTCCCATGATTGTTGCAACCAGTATTATTAATTAAAACCGTTAAATTTATGCATGAAACATTAGATAACTGGATATTTAGAAGTGACTTTACATGATTTATTCTGCATGCCTTCATGTTTTAAAGGGACATACCGTGTAATTTTTGAGGCAAACATCAGTCTCATGTGAGTAATACTGGAGGATCTCTGGGGTCAGTATTCAGTGTCTGCGGGTGGGGGGCTCGGAGGGGGCATCCCTCTGCAGAAACCAGACATCGTAACTTTGCAGGAGCGGATCCGTCTCTCATGGGTCATGTGACCTGCAGTGCTTTGCTCTACACCCCGTCACCCAGCAACAACCTCCAGCTTAGAAACACCAAGTCTACTCGGAAGTGGCCTCTTATTTCCATTCATCAGAAAAAATCAACTAGATCGTCATTAAACCTTCTTTTTTCTTGAGCTCTGGCATTAACTTTCAGTTTAATAGAAAGTATTTTCAAACTAAAAGTGTGTTTGATAACTGGTGGTTTACTCTATCGATTTCTGGCCGATGTTAGGATTTAGGATCAATATTATTGACTCATTGATCATATGATCGATGTATCGATGTTGATGTATTGTCCCATCCTTAGTTTTAGGGCTCAGACCCTCTGAGTGTTTATACTCCAGCGCAGGGAAACGCTAGGCTGACTTTTGCGACTTCAATGCGAGCATATAGTCTGGCCAAGACCAACAGGGAAACTGTTTCTCAGAAGGGACGGTTGACCCGCCTCCTTCAAATGTCGCTGTTCGTGATTGGTCGAAGCTTAAATCAATCACAGTTTAAACCAATCACAGCACTCTTTTCTCTGACTTGTGTGTAGCCAGCGGGGCTAACAGACTCTTACCGAAGCCGGTCGGGAGTAAGGCAAAAACGTCTTTCCTTCCAATAAATGTCTCCAGGGCTATTCGTTGCTCACTTTTCACAGAGAACTTTCTGTTTAATGTGCTGAAAACAGAATCTCCCGCTGTGTCAAACACTTGCTGCTGCTCCATGTTAGGATTGTGTTGCTTCCTGTCCCGTCACTGCATTGAGCCCGCCTTTTTGGACAAGCAAAAAATTGATTGCCTCCCACATTTTTGGGATTTTGGAAATCGGTTGAATAGCCCTCTTGGCCAGACTATATGGAGCTTGCGAAATTTAGTGGGCAGGACCAAGCCAGGAGGGACACTGACTGGAGCCAAAGTGGAAAGAAGAAAACATGATGAGAAAGATATTGTTTTAGTGTTTGGGTTTTAAAAATGTAACTCAGTAACCACTTAGACAACCATTGCCTATATTTGTGGGCAGATGGTCCCAATCTGAAATGAACCCAGCACTCGTCCCCAGTCCACACTCAAAAATTTTTAGCTATTCAGAAGGCAAGGTGGGAGGTGAAGTAAAAACCAGACTTATTAGTTTTGAGATAACTGGACTCAGGTTGCTTTATTTTATCAGGGAGGTAAGCAAAAAATTAATGCAAATATCTGCAGTGCAGGCAGCCTCATCAGACTTTAAATAAACAACGCCACAGACAGCATGCAGAGCAGACTCAATTAAAATTAAATTTTAAAGTTACTCATAACATAGAAAAGCTCTAGCCCTACTTTACAGTGACTCTTAGAACTCTTATGCATCAACCCTGAGATGCTGCACAGTTTTGCATAGATTTGCATCTTATAGGAAGAAATTTACATTTAGTACGGCCAACAGAGTGACCCTCCAACGGCCTACAAGGAAAAAAACGCTGCTGGCCATCTGGCTCTGCACTTCATTCAAGACAATTTTCAGTTAAAGCTGACCCTTTAGTTAAAAAAACTGGACAATGTTCTGCTATGTATTGATACATGAAGATTTAAACAAAGACAGCTCATCTTTAACTGTGAGATATGCATGTTCCCCACAAGGCTGGAGTATGTCACACAGTTCAACACTGTGGTTCAGTAATATTGGCAGATTTGGGGCAAAACATGAATGTCTAGGGCAATGGAAAATATGGTACACCTTGCTTTGTCTTCATGTACATTACTTCCCTCAAGATGCATTTATTATTCATGAAAACTAGACAAACTACATCCCTCCAATAAGATCATCCTCCTTTAGTATCCAGAATAAGAAAAGTACACAAGATCTTAGCTGTAGATATGTGCCAAAATAAAATGGAAGAAAAAAATAGTCTGTGTCACCATACCTAATATAAGTGTTCAAAGTTACTTTAACTAAAAATAATTCAACTTAAAAAGAGAAGGATGTTAAGACTTATTTTTTCTACAAACATGTCAACCACAGCCTTGTACCAAAGCTGAGGTTTGAAACCTCAGCTTTGGTACAGTAAGAGCTCTTGTAAGTTATCTGCTGGCATGTTGGTTTTGCTTAAGGGTAGTCTGCTGAGAACAGTTAAATATTAAATGTAATGTTCAAGTGGACAATTAAATTACTTTAAAAAGGCTGAACTAAATTAGAGTAGAGAAGAGATCAGGACAGCGCACTGTAAATCAGCCTGAAATTGAATCTGCTGTATTACGCTATGCCTCTGTACTTTTTTAACCTGTCCATAACAGAAATGTCGTTACAAGTGTGTAGGGTGAAGATCTGAGCTGCCTGTGCTTATTTGTATGCAGAAAACAATGCACTGTGCAGCCCAGGAGTCTTGCAAAAGTCATGAAAATTAACGTAAGACTAAACGCCTTCCAGTTCAGATTACCAGTCTAATCATGAGTCTCAGCTTCTCCCCTCTGGGAGCGAGGCTTTAACCGAGCATCCATGCGATGTAACAGAACCAGTGCATCCATTATTAGACGGGCTCCACAGATGCAGTTACCAGTAACCTGTTATAATTGCTCTTGATGAATGAATGTTGATCAATTAAATTTGGATTTCAGTTCTTTGGGACTCTTGCGACGCTGCAGCATGGAGCATCACTTGCTTAAACCATCTGCTTTCTTCAAAATATTACAGCTCAGTGATGCACAACGTCAACATGCCTCACTCGCTCAACTGTGTAGAGCGAAAAACCTTCAATTATCCTGAAGAACTGAGTTTATGAAGACACAGAGGGGGTGAAATGACTCCGTAGTCTGATTAAAAGCATCAAGATTCAGGTTGTGGCTCGACATCTTGGCTAGACTCAGTGTTGGGAAACATTTCCTCATTTGTCTGGCGCCATTACCTATATTATGCATTCCTACTACATCTTTAAAATTAAAGCTCAGATTTCAACCCTAATGTGTCCATGAAGTGTATTTAAGAGAAAATGGCAGATGAGGATTTTATAGAGTGGAGGAAGGTGAATAAAATAAAATCAGGGGTGCTCAATTCCAGTCTATCTTAGATGCATCCCTTCAACACAGCTAAGTCAGGGACGCATCTACAAGGTTCAAGGATAGTAGATCTCGAGGACTGGACTTGGGCACCCCTGTTGTATGGGTTTCATAGCAGGCAGAAGTTTCACCACACTTATTGCTGTTGGTAAGCAAGAATGGAACCTGTAAACGGTTCACTGCTACTGGATTGTGACTTAAACCTCTGGTGCCTGTAAGAGGCTTACTGGGCTCTGTGGAGTACCTCGACTGCCTCGCTAGCCCCCAGAGAACCCCTGAAATCCCTGAAAAGATGGATTTTCAGCCACTAAAAGTTTCTTTTATACAAACATCAGCATGTTCATGCTTGTTTTCACTTGCTTTTCCACATCTAGGATTCTGACACAAGCTGAAGCATCTAGTTAAACTTCCTGAGTTCACAGGTCAGCTCTGTATCCCTTCAAACCAAAAAGCTGCAACCAGTATGGTGTTCCGGCTTCTTGATTTTAGACAGATTTAGTACAAAGGTAACTTGGCCACCTTCTTTACTACTGAGCACCTCATGGGATGTTCCAAGGAAATCCCAGGCCACATGGAATATGTAATCCATTGAGCATATTCAGCCTGAACTGTTCTCTTAGTAAGAGAATTTTGGGCGTAAACTGCCTCAGAGCTATTAGGCCAGGGCGGTATAGCAGTTCGTACAGAAAACCTGTGTTTATTTTTAGTTACGATATAAATTTTTCATATTCCGCTATACCAGTCCTTGTTACAGTAAAATGGGCTATTTAAAGCCAATTAAGTGCATAAATACTCTTACTGGAAGATGTGGGTTAGAACACTCTTGTATGAGGTTTAATAAAATTCCCTGTCATTTACCATAAAACTGATGAAATTGTGATAAGAAATGTTGCCATAACGCCCAGCCCTAGGTATTCTATAACTGCTCATACCAATAGAGTTATCCATATTGCACTTTAACAGAACTAATCTTGTTTTGTAAGGCAACAAAATGAATATTTTCTGAAAGGTTTGCATGCGCCCACTGTCCTGAGTGCCCTTAAACAGCATTTCTGATGCTTCGACTATGTCAGGTTGAATTCAAGAACAGCTAATCAACTGGCCGGCTGATGATTAGCCTACTTCAAATCAACAACTCATGCTGTGAGAGTGAAATTGAACTATTAAATACAACTATACCCTCATCAGCTTCATGATCTGGAATAAACTTTCTAATAGAGGCTGAGTTTTATGAAACCCAGATGGATGGACGGCACCTTCTGATCTCCTTTTTCCAAAAGAGGGTGTGACCACCTGCTGTTTGATGACGACCATCTGAGTGAGCATTACTCACAACTATCCTCTCCATTTGTAATCACATAATGCGCACACATTTAACTTTTCCAGCCTGAGATCCTGATGCCAGAACACATCTATCAATTCAGCCTGCGCCTCTCCGCTGCTCCTCTCAATGTGGTAAACAGTCAAATAAATTAACAAACAGGAAACACAAGCTGCCCGACATTTTTATTTAAAAAAGAAACTTACTGTGCCACCGACGATCCTGCCCAAGGGGTACCAGGCCCTTTCATCAAACCAGTTAAGGAACTCGTAGAAGCCATTGGTGGTTAGATGGTGCGTTGATCTGTAGTTGAACCTGAGGCAATGCAATAAGAGAAATTTCTTACTATAAAAGGCAACCACACACAGTATCAACATCTATTTCCATTTGTTAGACACACACAAAAAAAAGACCGAGTTAACTGTAGGAAAGACCAGATATGCAGATTTTCTGTGGGAGACAAGAATGGGAAATCAGCCGAGCCGTTGTCTTGTAAGAATAAAGAAGATCAAGCACCTTATTCATGATATGAGTCTCTGCAGTTATGCCAGCAATTCTTTGGTCAGCTCTTGGTTTAGCAGAAAAAAACATTGAGATGAAAAGGTTTCACGAATATTGCAGCATTCTTTAAAACAAAGCCCGATTACTGTATCATTTCAGTTGCAACCATTGGCACTTGCACAAGTTAAAAATACATAAAACAGGTCTGGTGTACAAACTGAATACCACATTGAGAAAAAAAGGACTACCCAAGAATAAATATATGGAATATCAATGCAAAGAGGCATTTATTCATTCTCTATCTGTGGAAAACTGAGGGGGCTGGAATGCTGTCAAACTGCAGAACGAAGGAGCCGACATTGCTGAGACAACTGTTGCCAAAGAAAACGGAGCAAGCGTTCAGTAAATTCTCAGAGGCAGCTGCTTCGCCGCACAGCTAATTAATGTAGGATGCGTTAGGGTGCGATCAGAAGCTCACATGGTTCACGTAGGATAATCCATGTACAGAGACCTTGAGGCAAGGCAGAGGAGTCTGCTAAGGACGAGTACCATGGGGACATTTAGCACAGTGGACACAACCTCAGTCATGAGTGTGACTAACAACCTCTTAAACGCAAGAGAAATTCCTTGAATCAAAAGGATCAAATGAATAATATCACAAGTCAAGGACTAAGAGGTGAAATTACAAGAATGCAAACATACCAGTCAACACTACATAACCTTGTGACACACAAAAACAAACGTGGATGTTGCTGCAGAAACAAACAGTCTCAATTACTTTGTTGCAAATTTGTATTTCTCTTCATCTTAAATATAGCAGCACGTCCAAGAATGTGAGTGGTATTGCTATTAATCATATCATATAGAATAATCCAAGTGCAATACAACAGACATTTTAACTACATGTGCAATATTCTCTTTATCTTGAGGGGGGGAAAGGAGGTGAAGAAATATCCAACAAGACTTGTGCCAGTTGGATTTATCTTAAAAAGCTGTTAAGCTGATGAGTTTGTTTCCTTGGGGCTCCTCTGGCCATCACAGTGAAGTACCAGAGGGTCTGAATCTGGACAAAGAACAGAGCAGAACAAACAAACAAACCGTCCAAGTGGAGCATGAATCGCACGCACAAAAATAAACAAGCAAAAATACAAACGAAGCTCTGCTTGTATCTCAGTTTTGCCAAGAAAAGGTTCCCTTCATCTTCTTTTTTCCAATTCAACTCTTCCGTGTCCCATCATCAGATCCCTACAGCTCCTCCTGACAGTGATGGAAAACAACAAAATTAAAAAACAACTGGCTTTGATTCCCAGATTAAATCATTCATAAGTTCCCTAACATAGTGAGGGATGTGCAGAGCAGAGTCAGCCAGGTGTGAGCTGCTCCACAAAGAAGCTTGGTATGTAGATGGAATTGGCCAACCACTTCAGCCTTATTGCTCTGCAGCTGTCAAATCACCCGGGCAGAAACAAAGACCACTCAAAGAAAGGCTTTCTAAAAGACAAATCTGCACACTGTCGAACCAAATCCACAAAACCCATTTTCCAATGATCTCATGGGCAGCTGAACAGGGTGCCTCATCTCTGCCCTTGTCACTTTGATGGGGCAGATAATGTGCCTGTTAGAGCTACTCTAGCAATTTAATGCATAGCTGCCGATATGGCCTCAGGCCACAAAGCCTCTTTAAGTGCCAGCAATTCAGCTCAAGATGAGTAACTCACACCTAACACTAGAAGAAAAAAAAACAACACACTTTTGGACAGATATCTATGAGGATGTTAGAACGATATCACCCCCATATGATCTCCTCACTTGATATTGGCGCAAAAAACAAGAGCCACTTTGATTTAGATTACTTCTGACCCCTGTATGTGCAATTTATTTTAATGAATGTCTGTTTTGCTGATTTTTGTTTGATTTTTATGCTGAGACAGGGTCATCATCATCAGCATGACTAAGTAGGTTTCATTGCTGTTTACAAGTTAGCTACGCCTCATTCAGTGCCAACTACGAAATCGGATGCATCATCGCCTTTCCCCTTCGTTCCATGTTAGATCCCTGCTAACTTTTGCTCCAGGAGCGTCATCAAGTCTTGTATCAATTATCCACTTTGCTGCAGACCGAGTGTGTAACCTGTAAATTAACTGTAAAATTAGGGGCAGAGAAAGCATGTAGGCATAAAAACAGTTTTATCCAGTTAGGATACCTGTGAGACAGACAGGTGTGAGCATTGTCAAGACATCATGCTTGTTTTCATCTTAAAGAATATGTGATGTACTCATCTAACCCACAACAGACAGGAGAGTGCTCTTAGTTTGGAGGATCAAGGAGGAGTTTTGACAACTGGGCCACAGAAAAGCTAGTTATCTTAAAAAAACTCAAGGCTTAAAACTTGAGCAGTTCAAGTGGAGCGAAAATAAACATGTGCATCTACTGATGCATCTACTGTAGGCTGACGTTGCTGTAAGGCGTATTGTCGTCATTTCCTGTGTCCCTTGTTTGTGTGCTCAGTCGCACCGTCTGCTGTTCTAGCTGCACTTTGAAAGTGTTAATCTACACCGTTTGTTCTTTCCACAACATTTAACAGTTTAAAGCACTGTTTTCTGGTTTACTGTTGGTTTGGCGATCTTCCAGGACTTCGTTTTTTTTTTTTTTTGTTGATTTTTTTTTTGGTTTTTTTGCCAGACTTGAACCACTCGTCGGGGTTTCTGTATTTAGCATGGCTGCTAGCTCTCTCCGTCTCCTGCCTTCTCTTGCTCTCTGTGTCAGATGGTTAGCTACTCCTCAGCCTCCTTTAGCGATAATGGTACATGTAATAAATGTAGCTTGTTCGTAGCCTTGGAGGCGAGGCTCAGTGAGTTAGAAGCCCGACTCCGCACTGTAGAGAAGAAACCAGGAGCTAGCCAGGCTCCCCCCATAGCCGTTGCGGAGTCACTTAGCCAGGCTAATCCTC
>JAVQJG010021887.1:0-10734 GCA_036024015.1 Craterocephalus amniculus
TGTCTGCAGCAAGCGGCAACCTTCCGCTAGAAAAGTGATACCCATGCAAAAGTGCAAAAAATTGCAGTTCCCTCTTCATCCGCTAGGTGCTGGCTGCAAAACAGAGCAATTTCCCATTGGCTCCCATGTTTAAAACGCCAACTTTACAGCAGAATTAAACATGTTTACAGCCTGGTTCAAAAAACCATTTTAGGAATAAATTGTCAGGTTTACCTTCATGACAACTGTGGGGGGAGTGATAAAAATTCTAGCGCCTCCGTTTATATTTTATTTAAAGCGGCTCTATGCAGCATTATCATCGTCATACAGCAGCTTGGAAGTAATTTTTTTGCTTGACTGACCTGTTCTGATGAAAAAGCGGACATTTCCTCCTCCATCGGGTCTCCCCCTACCAGAAACGGCGCTTGCAGTTTAGCCCATTGACGCTCGCGCTTGTTTTGGTTTGCAGGTCTCGCGATACACGAGACTACCACTATAAGGCCGGTCGTAAGTCCGTTTGGACAAATATGCATGTTTACTCCGCGATTTGGTTTTTGCTTTTATTCTGCTTTGATAATTACTTTTACTACATGCCTTTGAAGCCATGCTAACTAGCCGTAGCCTGTTCAAGACAACCGTAAGATGCCTGTTTACAGTTACTAGTTTACTAGTTTCTCGCTCTGGAGCTCCCCCTACAACTTTGGGGTGCGTACTGCATGGTAAACATACCCAGGACTTGCATTGATCCGTTTTAAGTAAATCCAAGTAGTGACTTATTTTATTCATGTGTTTATTTTCTATCTTTTTTTTTTTATTTATTCGGGCAGTGTATTTGGCAGTCGGAAGATTCTGGCAACACAAAAAGAAACAAAACAAATTTAAAAAAAGATTTTAGCTGTTATTGTATATCTGGCCCAGTCAGTCTAAAAACTCAGTGAGCCTGAGGATTTCTATGCCATTCTCACCTCAGAGTACAATATTACCCCTGTTCATCTTCAAATATCAACTTCCAATGAAAGGTTGGCCAGTGAACGCACCACCAGTGACTCCAGTTCATGCAGGGTTTACATCATTAAATAATTACACATTTGTTCGTTTTGATTGGGACTGAAGCCGACTGACCACTAAGCAACACACACAAGTAAGAACTGTAAAAAAAAAAAAAAAATTATAATAAAATCTAATGGTTCCAAAAAGGTAACAAATTTGTGACTTGAACATTTTAAATTTCAAATTTTGTATAGAGAAACATTTTCTTGCACAAAATCCTTTGACACAAGGTCGTAAAAGCATAAAAGAGTGAGATCTGAGTGCTGCACAAACCTCCCAACAAAACTTAGCCTCAAAGAGCAATCAGTCTGTCCTGTCAGGAGTCGGAAAATGCACTTTCCCATCCGTTTCCTGTGTGGTAGTCTGAGCTGTGCAGGCTACAGCGAGATCTCACAAATTTGGGCGCTAGTTTGGCTGAAGCGCAGAGCAGAGAAACATAAAACTTAACTCTTGGTTTTTTAATGACGAATCCACTAGACTAAACGAAACCTCAATAGGAGACGGGAGCGACTCCAGAGAGGGGAGAGTGGTGACGGCAGCGTGACAAAGTAACTGCTGTTTACTTAGATCCATGACTAATGAAGACAGAAGAAAACAGGACGCGGCGTGTTTTCCAGAAAAGTGCGCAGGATGAATAGCAGCGGCAGGGAAGTGAAGAGGGGCTCACATGGCTTTTATAGTAAAAATAAGTGAAAAAAACGTTCATTCACTACAAGAACCCCCCCCCCTCTCTTTTTGTAATTAGAGCTCTGTTATCATCAGAAGCATTTATCTCCCTGCAGACAGGCAGCTTCTTTTTCTCTCTGCCACTGTTCAGGACACTTTGGAAAATCCCTCTCACATGAAGGGAAGTCAGATTACTTGTCAGAGCCATCTTGCCACAGGAGTAGATTGTTTCATGTGTGTGTGCAGCTCTAACAATGTTCTGCAGGGAAAGGCAAAACTATTCAAAATGAGGAGCGGTTTTCATGCCATCCCACTTATGCATGCAAATAGTTTGCTTGCATAACAGCCGCTACCCGGTTAGCGGCCCATCCTCTGCACGTGTGCTCGGCTGGCGCTTGTTAGAACCTGAGAAAAAACAAAAAAGTCATTCGCTTGAACAGCAGAATCATGTGTTAAGCTAGTTTACCTCATCAGACTTGTGTGTGTGTTGGGGAAGCTGCTGCAGTGTGGCAGACAGCAGCGGCTTTGCTCGCTAACTGACAGCGAGCCCCTTCGGTTTTCCTCGTGTGTATATATACTGTATATATTCATCAGCACCCAGGAGCCCGCAAATCCTGAGGACAAGCTTTTTACAGGGGCCGTATCCCCATGACGAGCACTGGTGCATCCGTCAGGGTTTACACAACAATGACCGCGGGGCAGGGCACATGTGGATCAATGGAAGAGGCCGGCGTGTCCACATGGGGCCGTGTGAAGGTGACCAACACACCGGCTGCAGCCTCTGGGTTTGAAATGCAGCATAAATGGAGACCAGCACTTTACCGGTCCCTCTCCTCCTCCTGCTGAACGGGCCGTCTTACACAGACCGGGTGCAGCATCACAACTGCATGCAGCAAAACTGAACAAACTCTGCACACACACACACACACACTCATGCAGAATCTGGCACACGACCCCTCCGTGAATGATCAAAGCTGTTTTTTATCCAGCGAGAGGAGCAGCAGCTTCCGAGCGGGCTCTGATCGGCCCCGTTTTAGCTGACGCCGGCAACTACGTTTTGCTAAAACCTCAATTACTCACTTTAACTCAGCAAATGAGCAACTTCGGCCTGCCCACACGTTCCGCAATCTGCTTCGCGAGCTCTGTCGTCGTGTGAAACAATCCCAGTAATGCCGCACTCTTTGCTAATGCCAGTCACTCAAGGCACAGCTTACAAACTGCCACCAACTTTCACAGCAGCATGGGGATTTAACTAGGTTTGTTTACCAATATTTCTTTTGCATCTTTTTGAATGTTTAAACTAATGTTGCAAATCAGCAGACAGATAATGTGTCTACACTATCATCATTATATGAAAATGCTCTTAATTGTAACCTTACACAAAAGAAGAAATTTGTTGTTACCAAAGCATACTTATTTTCTAAAGGCAAATTATAATAACAACAATAAGGCAAAAAAAACACTACTTGCACCTTTTAATAAAAGGAAAATGGATAAAATATTGTTAATTTAGAGGCTTAATATATATATTTTTTCTAATAGATTGTAATCATTGCAGAGATAATAATAATAGAAGAAAATGGTAAGAAAAAAGGGATGATAAAACTGGATTTGACTCGTTTAACAGACAGCGTTACAGTCCGTCATGTTGGACATGACTCATCTGGCCGAACCAGGGGTCGAGGAACAAGAGCACATTCAGCATCCGGCTGCTGACCAGCACTGCAGCATCACATGCCACATCACTACTTTGTGGTTACAGAGAAAATTCACATCAGCTTTACAAACATACAAGTTGCCTTACATGAGAACATCATTTCAGAAAACGTCTCTACTGTATGGCAGAGCAAACATTTGTGAGACGGGATGAGAATTACGACAGGGTTCAGTGTGTTAGCTCTCGTATTTAACAGATATTTAACACTGATCCTCTTCCTCACGTTGGATTTCTATCGTTTTACAAGAAGGAACCTGTACTGCTCAGGCTAGCTTAAACCTACTTCTTTCTATCAGTCTAACGCCACTTGTGTTGCAATCAATTCATCTTTTTACACCTTTGTGTTATCAGATCTTTTAACTCCAAAATCTCTGCTGTTATCTGCTTACTTCGCACACGTTAAACCTAAAATCAGTAATCTTCTCCAATGACAACAGAATCATTCTAAAATTAATTAAAACTTGGATTTAAATTTTACTTAAACATGACTTTGAGATTTAAATGAACCTCCAGAGGCAAAAGTCTTCCTCATGTATATTTGGTCAGACAAGTAAAATAAGCCTCTGCTTGGGTTTCCCTCAGCCTCCTGTCTTTACATTACAGTCCGGATTGATTGAACTCTGGTAATGGTTTATGGTAGTGGAAAATGATTGTTTTCATCGCCTATCTGGTTGCAATAACATTGGAAAATAAAGATAAGAGGCATCATGTGAGAAGGTGAGAAAATCAAGATGCAATATTTAGGTGGATTTCACTGGAAAGTAACTGGATGCTGTCCCACATACTGGCATGAGATATGATTTTTCCCACATTGCACCATGGAGGGAGGAGGGGTGTGTGTGTGTGTGTGGGGGGGGGTGGGGGGGTGGGGGGGGTGGGGGGGGGGTCACTATTGATTCATTTCATGGCCAAACTGTCTGCCTGGCCATACTAACGCATACTACTAAAACGCTGCGACCAGAGTAAAGACGGATAACCCAGTTTTTAGACGCTCTACCATCCGGTACATTGGTCTGAAAAGAGGCACTTTTCCACTGCACTGCCCGCGTGAACGCTGCGTGTTTCTGGCTCCACTCGCCGTCGAGCAAAAACAAACGTGCGCGCAGAGACAGGAGCCGCTTTGAGCTCATACCTGCGTAAGATCGCAGCCGCGCACACTGCGGCAGCTAGCGGCGCTTCGTTACGCTCCCGCTGTTAATTGAACACGATGCGGTCTCCTGAGCGGACCTTCAGCAGCGCCGCTGACATGGGGGGGCAGGACGAGGGGAGGGGGGGCTGAGGTAATAATAACAACCACAGATCCTGCAGCGGCAACGCACACAAGCAGGTTATTGTTGTTGTTTTTTCCCTGGATAAATTAGAAGTGCAAATTTTGGTTTATCATTCAGGTTATTCTGACCCGTTAGTCCTGCCGTCCGCGCAGCTCCGGAGGATTACCAGCCTAATATTATATAAACACAACAGGAACCCAAATCACATTAGCATGTTTCATCCACTGCAGCCGGGAAATAGCGGAGGAAAAGGGCTACTCACGGACAGTCGGGATTCCCGGCTTCGATGAATTATTCTCCGCCGCCTCAGCTCACAGACAGATGCCTGTTTTCCTCCGTGTCGTCGCTGGTGTGGAAGAAAGGCGAACACGGGCTGAGAGCGGTGGTACGCTCGCATGCACTGCAGTGTTCACAGCCTGCTGTCGGCCCCCTTCTTCTGCCTCACGTTGGCTTGCTGCTGGCGGAGGAGGTGATGCGCTACCGCCGCCGTGTGGCGCGGAGCCGGCGCGCGCCTTCTCGCCCTCATGTTACTCTTCAGGTTTATAGTGAGTAATTAATGTGCTGCAGCTTAGAGGACCAAAACTGCCTGATAAATAATCAGGCAACTAATTTGCCAATATATTATTAAAGAAAACATTAAAATATCTTTCTTGTAAATAATTTATAAGATATTATTTCTCTATCATTTAAAAAAATAATTATTTTATTTTATTGAATAGGCTGGACTGGCAACCTGTCCTACCTCTGGCCTGATAATTGCTGGGATAGGCGTAATCTTAAATTGGATTAAGTGGTGTAGAAAATCAATGTATGAATAAGTGCATCTAATTCTTTGTTTTTGCCATTTAATTTTGACTCCTTTTATTTATTTTTGTGTTTGTATCATGCTTGGGGATGCCTCTCCACCTCTCCCTCTTGATGCTTCTGTAAAAGATTACTACCCAACATAAACTCCTGAATTTTGACATGTAATGAAAACATTTGCTCAAATTTTCAGTCGTGTTCTTAGGGAAAACCTCAATTTCCCTCCTTCCTTCTCTCAAGTCCATCACAACTGCTTTCCACATATTAATCTGGGACAGAGAAACATTTCAGAGATGTTTGCTTAATTCTGTTTTAATAGTTTTTCTCACCTGTAAGGATAATATGAGGCTCTTAGACTAATATGTGATATGGATCCTCCTGGGTCTCGAATAAAGAAATACAGTAATGTACAGGATAATAAAGGCCTCTAACTTGGCATTTTTATTATTTGACTAATCAATACATATCTCCCTGTTGTAGCAGCGATCACCACAGGGCCAGACCATTTCCAATAACTTAATTAAACTGGATGAATAAAGTGCTGGATGGGAATTTCAGCTGGATGGTGGTTAGTAGATTAATTAGACATTAATTAGTTTCTGGAGTCATTTTTTTATATTTCTGTATTTTTTGTCCTTTTTTCTGGTTTCTGTCCCCGACAGCTTTTCCTCCTATCGTCATAATGCAGAAGTGAACTTTGCTCTCCCAGCTCTGCTCACGAGTGAACTCACTTTCCTACCATGGCAATGTAAAGACGTATGAAGTACCAAAGACAGCAACATTTGGGAACATTTTAAACTATAGCACACTTATTTACACACAAAAAAATCTTTAAATGGTGATGTCTATCAGCTGTCTAGACAATTACTGGTATGTTTATTCAGAGATACACAGATCAGGATTTTTTTCAGTCATGAATTGTGTGCTATATATCAGAAATAGTGACTTATGGACAAAAGTTCAGTAACCTTAAAACAAATAAGCTACTTTTTAACAACAATATTCCCTTAACACAGCACATAACATATATGTTGTAGATCTAAACTTAACTATTAACATTATAAAGGCAAATAGAAATGACAAACAGTTCAGGATTCATTTGTTACTGTAAAAGGTAACAAGGAGTGGTGGCTGAGAAATCAAAAGTTACAGGTTGGCTTGGAGTTAGAGGGCTCAGGGTAAAGTCCCTTTGATTTCTGATATGATAAGCCTCGTTTACATTAAACGTTCTTAACTTTTGAGTAAAACAAAATCATTTTAAAAATCATTTTTACTATAGTCTCTGTTCTTCTTTCCTTCATCTTTTCAGCTGCACATCTGCTGACAAGGATCAGACAGAGAGCTTACATTACTTACATTACAAGTCTGCACTTGTAACCTTTGCACTTGTTAAGATTTTAAGACTATTTTCCAGGTTTTTAAAGCTCTGAATGGTTTTAGTCCTACTGGTTTATGTGATTTTAAAAAATATTAACGTATTATCACTCCAGCTTAGGTCTTCAGAGGTCTTCTATCAATCCCTAAAACCAGAACTAAAACATACAGAGAAGCAGCCTTTTAAACTCCATCAACAGGTTTTACATTTTGTGTTTTTATATTGTTAATTGTTTCATTTTAGTATCCTATTTAATTGGATTTTATTTCATTTCAGTGATAAATATTCTCTTAATCTGATAATCTCATCTATTCTTACTGTTTATTGTAATCCTTTTTAGCAGTGCAGAAGTATGAAATAATGTATGAAGGAATCACAACATTTTGTGTTTCATCATGTAGTCCACTTGTTCCTAGCACAATATCTCATATTAACATTATGTTACAATAGACCCTTAATTGCACGAAATCAAACAAATTTTCGGGTAATAATAGCATGAATTCCAACTGTTTACCACATATTTTGAGGGATGGCGGTCCTTGTGTATAGAAGTCATCTGTGTGTCTGTGTGTATCTACGCTAATTATGCTGAAAAAGCAAAATAGTGTAACATTTGAAACCATAAAACACTGCCAGGTCAAACTGACCCAGAAGGACCACAGATGCTATCAAGTTTATTAACACACACAGAAGTCAAACAGAATAGTCTTACTAATTGTAAGTCTTAAATATGAGCACAACACAGTTCGCTGAGGACTGGTTTACAGTAAGAATATATTTCAATATCTCACAGAGGTATGGGATAACGATTGCTTTTAATGGTTAAGATGTGAGATGATGGCCATCAAGCCAGTACCACTCCTACCTTAACCCGGCATTTGTCTGCACATGTATTTAGAGTCAGCAAGCGATTCACTTTGAAAAAAAAAAAGCTTATATGTCCATAAAATGACTGTTAGAGTTAATTCATGTATTAATGCAAAAAATATTTAAAGCCTGCAGGATTGTGGCCTCTGAGGACCAGAGCTGGACACCCCTGCTTTAACTTGCCTTGAATTATTACATAAAAACTAATAAAATACTTTTTTTCCTCAAAAACTTCTATTTGATTATCAATAAGTTGGAAGTTTAACATAAATTGGAGTCTCTCTGTAGCTCTCTGTTCCTCCATCTGCATCTTTCTCTTTTCAACTTTCTCTCTCTCAAAACACATCTATATTTATTTCTGTACATGTATGAGAAAATAATCTAAATCATGCTATTGTGAGCGGCTAACAAACTCCTTGTGTGTTCATAATTTCACAAAATAATGTCATAAGAAACTCATGTTTGTTCCCTCATCTCATCATCTGAAATGAAGGAAAAATAAGAACAAATATCCTTTTTGATTATAAATGCAATACAATGACAGAAAAGTCATAATCTAAAATACATTGTGTGAAAAAATATATAGGGGGAAATATCTTACTTCCAAACTTAGTTAAAATGTTACAGCCAGCTTAATTTGGTTTGTCAGTGGAAAAAGAAGAAAGAAACACACATGAGAATTTAATAAATTTTGTCCACTTTAGATAAAATCATAACACAAATGGAGAGTTATTTAGCATTACAGGTGGTCAAACTAAAGATTTTCATACCATTTTTGGTCAACTGGCTGCTGATCGCCGGGGTCTCAGGATCCCCCTGACCTGCCTCTGACTCTTGTGCAGGCGAGGTGACATCTGCATGATCCTTCGTTATTGAACGTACTGTATATTCTGCATGCTGACACAGTCGCTGTGTTGTAGCTTTATTTACTAATAGATACTTTCAGTTAGTTTACTTTGTTTCTGCTACTCACTGTTTATTGAGATACATGGTTTATTTCAGTTCATCAATGTCTTATTCGTTCTCCTGACGGCAGTCAGCTTTGCCTTCTTGTGGAAACTGAGATATTTTCTGTCTTGTGTCTGTGTAGGGTAGCAGGTTGTTAGCGTCTGCATTGTTTTCCGTGTCTTTTTTCGTTTCTTTTCTATTTTCCTATTTTTTTCTGGTCTCTCTCTATCCTTTTTGCATCACCTCCAGCCACGTCCAGCAATATCATGTAGGAGAAACAAACTAGCATTCATAACAAACAAATGATAATGAATAGAAAACAGAATTCAGAATATCAAGTGGAGCTTTATATCCATAAAGCATACAGCTAGTTTTTGCTCAGCACCACACATCAGCAAGACCATCACTCTGCTGCTATGATGCTGGATAAGACAGGTTAAAGTGGAAAAAAAAGTAATCACTCTCAACCTTTAATTAACCTTAATGAATTCTATCTGTAAACTTGAAATCATCATTTTATTTGGTGGCCTTCCTGTCCTGATATTTGGCCTTTGTGCTCTCACACTAACGGTCAAGTGGACTTGCCCATAAAGTGACAAAATTCCAGGCCTAATAATAAGCATATAATTACATATTCAACATCCAAATGTATGAAGAGACATGTAAATTCCACATTTAAGTGTTCAACTGAACTATTTTTAAGTAAAAAAGGCTTGCATTACAGAAAAATGGGAAACTTAGTAAAAACAAATGTTGAAGTTGAAGGTCTTTGATGAGAATTTTAAAATATTCATACAACATTAAAAAATTTTCAACGAGTCTTACAGGTTTAGTCTCGGATTAAGCAGATGGTGGATAAACTGTACATTTATACCATTAATTTGTGTTTAAAATACAATTAAGACTCTTTCCCTCTGTTTCTTTCTTTCTCCCAAAACACATGCTTAAATTGAGAGATGTTACAATTTTTTATCCAAATTATGTAATTGTGCAACTCAAAGTTATTAGTTTACAGTCTGAAATCACTCATGATCTTAAACAAATAAAAAAAACCTTTTTTTTTTTACATTTTTACATGCAATACATTAAGTGGAAAAAGTTTGGGAAGTAATCTGATTACCAAAGAAAAAAGTCGCACCTATCTTGACTTATAAAGATAAGGAAATGGAAATTGGCTATATGGTTAAAGTACAAATTTCAACAGGACAAACACATTGAATTTCAGTGAGGCAATAAAGTTTCCGTTACGGTTTAGTCCTGGATATTTAAATGTGCATTACAGCGTGACTGAAGCAGTGTTACTTAGTTTGACAGGTGGCCACACGAAATAACTTCATCCGAATTTTGCTCAACTTGAAACCATAAATGACAGGATTCATGATGGGAGGTATGACAAGAAATTCTATTCCAATAAAGTTTTGAAGGGACTGAGGTAAATCCGTTGATCTAAATCGTACAGTCATAAGATCAAAGAGTATGGTCACAGCAAAAGTTAACAAAGAGACTAAATGTGGTACACATGTTTGCATGAACTTTGCTCTGTTTTCTATAGAATTGGCACACGTTTTAATGAGATACATGTAGGACCAAATTATTGAAAAAGCATGAAACACGTAAATGATGATTGTAATATATGCAACTATGTTGTTGATAACAGTTTCAGCTGGAAAACAGGCAAGCGCCACAATACTCCAGTTTACACAGAAAAGTCTGGAAATAAATGGGCTGCACAGCTTCAGTCTAGATGTCAAAAAAACATTTGTTCCCATAATGCAGAAAGAGGTTAACCAAGAGAAACACAGTAATTTAACAACCCTTTGTTTTGTCATAACAGAGTGGTACTCCAGAGGGTGACAAATAGCCAGATATCTGTCATATGCCATGACTGCTAGGATTGTGAGATCGCTACCGGCAAAAGAGTAAATCACCTGAACCTGGACGAGGCATCCAGAGTAAGAGACGATATGAACAGGAGAGAGCAGATCCCACAGAAATTTGGGGTAGAAACCTGTTGTTCCATAAAGTCCATTCATGCAAAAAGCACACAACATAATGTA